>JASTWK010000858.1:0-71771 GCA_030770225.1 Temnothorax unifasciatus
AGCAACTACCGATAACAACTTTGGTACTAATTCATACCAAACGATCGCCAAAAATCGCCCAATGTGATTACCCTAAGAGCACAGTTGACGGAAAGTCGACGGTAAGTCGACTTTTGTAAGTCGACTTCTAGTCGACTTCTAAAAATGGCGGAAAGTCGACTAAAGTCGGCTTCTAAATAGTCCGACTTATAAAAGTCGACTTTCCGTCGACTTTTATAAGTCGACTTCTAGTCGACTTCTAAAAATGGCGGAAAGTCGACTAAAAGTCGGCTTCTAAATAGTCGACTTATAAAAGTCGACTTTCCGTCGACTTTCATAAGTCGACTTCTAGTCGACTTCTAAAACATGGCGGAAAGTCGACTAAAAGTCGACTTCTAAATAGTCGACTTATAAAAGTCGACTTTCCGTCGACTTTCATAAGTCGACTTCTAGTCGACTTCTAAAAATGGCGGAAAGTCGACTAAAAGTCGGCTTCTAAATAGTCGACTACAAAAGTCGACTTTCCGGCGACTTTTATAAGTCGACTTCTACGACTTCTAAAAATGGCGGAAAGTCGACTAAAAGACGACTTCTAAATATTCGACTTATAAGAAGACGGAAAACAGTCAAGCGGCGCGTCATGCATTATCAATATGGCGGCGAATCTCGAGAAGGCTGGAGGAGCAGAGCTTACGCGAGTGCGAGGAATAAGTACGTGCCGCGAGACAGGACACGATAAGACGATGTAAAGCGCCGCGCTATCAACCACCGCCACGATATGGCGGATCAAGTCGCGAGAAAGGTTTTGCCCGACGAGGTAAAAGAGGATCAGAATAAGGCCAAGTGGAAACATGCTTACAGGTTAGGTATGGTGTGTTATTAATTATCATCGATAATTAAGACCTATTGAATGCGACAGCTCTCCATTCTGAACCATCTTTCAGAACACCAGAAATGGAGGAACCTGATGTGTTCATGCGTTCTTCGTGCGTTCTACGGAAAATCAGTCCAGAATAGGTGGTTTATCAAGAGGTGTACGAAACAATAAGATGTACATGAGAGATGTCACGGCGATAGAACCCGAATGATTGCCGAAATTTGCTCTCATGCTATGCCATCTTAGTGAACCATTGGTTGATCCACCGCCAAGGTATTCTTATCACAATCCTTGCTTTATAACGTTTTTCTTACTTATTTCTTACTTACTTACAGATATTAATCTTCATTATGATCGAATATTATTCTCATTTATAGATATAATCAAGGAACTGGAAGATCATTTGCCGCGTGTCTGGTACATTCGGAAAGGCCGGATATTAATCTTCATTATGATCGAATATTATTCTCATTTATAGATATAATCAAGGAACTGGGAAGATCATTTGCCGCGTGTCTGGTACATTCGGAAAGGCCGGATGGGCACTACCATCGATGGGTATAGAGCATCCGTGGACGGTGTCAAGTGGTTCGTGTATTTCTTCTTCAAGGGTCAAGTGTGCCCTAAGCTGAAACGATTTGTCCCGTCGCTGCTGACGACACCTGGGAGCATCACCAAGTCATGGGCCAGGTAAATCGTCATTCTATCTCCTTTCGGTTTCACGTTGATTCATCGAATAGATTACAATTCAATACGATTTTTCAGGTTGATACCACGCACTCAAGCAATAGTACAAACGCTGCAGTTTGCAGGGAGTCGTGTCCAAAGACAAACTGCTAGAAATCTGGGGTTCGGATAAAAAATGTGAGATTTTAATTTATAAAATAATATTTAGATATTATCATAGACTTCTATACAATACTAGACCACTGACAGGCATCTTGGCCGTGATGCTTGCCGCCATGTTAATTTTAGTCAAGATATGCTATACTACAGATTCTATACAAGTGGTTTTATACAAGATTTCTATACAATAGTCTGGTATATACAGAATGTCCAAAAGAAAAGGTTTAATACTACAGGAGTAGTGGTTCGATTTCGGCATCCAAGTACGCTACACGTCGAAGGCATGACTTACAAACTATTGATAACATGTACATACCAATATTTAACACAAAAACATTTGCCTGCATCGTTATGTACTGTAATAACGAATGCAGATAAACGCACATCATGAGCAACTGAACCACCTGATAGTGACTTAATTCAATGTGGCTGCACCCTTCACTACCACTTGCATCTCGCACTCGCATCAGCTTTCGGCAGTGCGTCCATAGATGTTAGTGGTCTAGTATAAAAGTCTGTGGATATTATATATATATATATATATATATATATATATATATATATATATATATATATATATATATATATATTATATATATATATATATATAACAATATTATTATATATTTACAACATTATGATAACAATATATATATTATATATATTTATATAGCTAATTTTGCATATTGTTTCGCGATTAACGCTGGAATGTTTTAATTTTAGTTCTGTTGTCAGCTTACCAGAAGTGGCTGCCAGAATCCGCGCACGCATAAG
This sequence comes from Temnothorax unifasciatus, assembly GCA_030770225.1. Taxonomy (NCBI): domain Eukaryota; kingdom Metazoa; phylum Arthropoda; class Insecta; order Hymenoptera; family Formicidae; genus Temnothorax; species Temnothorax unifasciatus. The sequence goes on from JASTWK010000858.1 coordinate 2,477, forward strand.
TGGCACAGATATGGCCACCTTTGTAATTAAGAATAAAACATTAGGATTGTAATTATACAGTTTTTTAGATAATTAAATTATTTTATATATGAAAAAAAATGGAAATGCATCAGTTTTAGCCCTCCAGCAAGGGGTCGATTGTGTATCTTGAAATAATAAGGTAAAAATTACAAAAGTGAGAAAATTTATTAGCGTATCTATGATTTTATTATCAAAATCTAGTAAAATCTGTTAACTTTTGTCATTTTTACCTCGTTTTAAGATACACAATCGACCTCCAGGGTCATGTTCCAAAACTCACTCTAGTTAACTAAAATGCTATAGTGTACGTGACGTAAACTATAAATTTTAGTTACTCAGAGTGAGTTTTGGAACATGACCCAGACGTACGCGGCGGTTTATTTTATCGACTTTAAAAGTTGGCGGGAAGTCGACTTTTCGTCATGACGGGAAGTCGACTTCTTGTCATGACGGAAAGTCGACTTTTAGTCGGCGTTTTTTGAGACATTCGCCGACTTCAAGTCGACTTCAAGTCGACTTTTGTCCTTAAAAAAGTCAACTTTTCGTCATGACGGGAAGTCGACTTTTCGTCATGACGGGAAGTCGACTTCTTGTCATGACGGATAGTCGACTTTTAGTCGGCGTTTTTTGAGACATTCGCCGACTTCAAGTCGACTTCAAGTCGACTTTCGTCCTTAAAAAGTCGACTTTTCTGCCAGTCAGTTTCGGTAGAAGTCGACTTCAAGTCGACTTAAAGTCGACTTTTTGCTCTTAGGGTATGTTTCAATTACGACGCCCATTTACATTTAATTTGTTTAACACTAACATTAATTGTACGATATGGTATAATAGGTGATGGCTTTCAACCATATGTTGATGAATAAAACATAAGAGATGCGTTTACAATTGGTGCATGGCATAAAATAGAAAAAATAGCTTCGCACATTTTACAGCATTTTATAAGTAGGACCGTATTTATTTAATTAATTGTGTCCATAGAAAAAATAATTTTTAAATGTCTAGCACAGAATAATTTATTAATTTACTTCTTTTCTAAGCTAAATCATCCATACACACTATTATACCAAATAAATTATACCAAATCATATACACCAATATGTGTATTTAGGTTGCGGTTGTACATTTGATGCTACAAATTCTTCGAAGCGTTCTTTATCTTCCTTTTCTCATTGAAAGAAAGGAGAAGAAGAATGCTTCGAAGCATTTCTAGTGTTAAGTGGACCGTAGCCTTAAAGCATATAATATCTTTTTATCTCTTTTCGCCTGGTTTTTGGCCTGTTCTGTAGCGACACAAAATTCAAACGACTTGGCGGCCCGCCGAACGACAGCGCGGCTTCGGGCCGAACACGGCCGTACATAGCCGAGCATGCACCATAGGCGCACACACAGTGGGACAGTGGCGCGCACGTGTGCCCTACGTACAGTGATACAGTCTGTATAGAGTGGACAGTGGAGTAGAACAGGGTAGGAAAGTTTCGGTCGTGTTATCAATCGTCGTCTCCCTCTCTCATCGCTGTACCGCTAAGCTCGTTCTCAGTGATTGTCGTTGACGCCTCGTACGGCACGTCATAAAGGACGATATTAGGAGTAAACGATGCCCGCGAACAAATCGAACCTATCGACGCCTCGTAAGGAGAAGTCCGGTGACAAGCTCTACACCCTTACCACTTCTGCCACAGCTAACGCCAACAAGAAGAAGAAGCGCTCCTCCTCCTTCGTTAAGCATAAACATTACGCGCAATATCTGGTGAGTGTGAGCAATGAGTTAAAAGAAAACAAAAAGGGAAAATAATAAAATGTATATTGTGACACGAATCGAACGGCCATATACATGAAGGGACGCCTGGCATATTCGCTTTTATTAGCCGTTAACGATCCATGCAACTTCGATCGATCGTTCCGAGAATTCGCGCCACGGCGCGATCCACCCTCCTCGAATACGTGGTATTTCGCGTGACTAATTCCCCCGTTGTAGGATATTATATGGGAATAAAGACGATAACCAAAGGTTAGGGCCGCTTACTAGGGGAATATCGAGTGTTATTGACCCCAAGCGGTATGTATGACTCGGTCATCGTGACTGCGCGAGGAGGGAAGCGCACCCTCTTGCTTGCAATTACGCTTTCTATTAATTCCTTTTGCATTTTTTATACTTTGCTCTATACTGTTCTTTTTTCTCTTTCTTTACATGAAGAATTAAATATATAAAATCTTTTTTCATATAAATAGAGAGAGAAAGAAAGAAGAGGGTGAAGGAGAGATCGAGAGAGAGAGAGAGAGAGAGGGAGGGAGAGAGAGAGAGAGAGAGAGAGACAAATCAATGGTCTCTATAGATGAGAGAAGAGAAGAAATGCTAAAAAGTATAGCTACAAGTGTAGAAAATTGTACAAACTGTTTTAATTAATTTTATTTAGTTGATATAATTTTTTACATTTGAACCCTGAAAATGTACTATTTTATTTTAAATGCAAATAGATATAATTAAAATTAACAAACCTATTGTCAGTTCTACTGTTATTAAAATTTGCTTAAAAAATAAATTAAAAACGTTAAAATAATGCTCCACAAGCACATCTTCCTCTCTCTAATTAAAGCAACCATCTTTCTCTACCTGGAAGAAGTACTGCAAAAATAATTATTAAGAAATAGGTATAATTTAAAGGCATAAAAAACTAATAAAATTACAACGAAGAAGATCAAGTGTATTGAATAAGAAATAACTCTTTTTAGTGGAGAACAAACAAATCACATTAAAAGCAAAATCTTAAAAGAAAGCAAATGTATTCAATAAAGAATATTTTTTAGCGAGCAACAAACACAAGTTAGATGTAAAATTTGACATGAGCAGAATACGTAAACTAGATGTATATAATAAGAATAATTAATAGTATATTACACTACAAGGGCCGAAGTGTGAGATTCCTGCACCGCGCGCCATAATGCCCGAGGCGAAGCCGAGGGCATGATGGCGCGCAGTTCAGGGCTCTCACACTTTCGGCCCGTGTGGTGTATACTATTTTTCTTGCTACCCGGTCGAAAGTACGGAACAATGATATGTATATATTAATAAGACATTGATGCCTGCCCCCGACATTTGCGGCACGAGCGAAGCGAGTGCCGCTGGTCGGGGGGGCAGGCATCAAGACATCTATAAATAAAGGTATAAATACACTTAACAAAAGAAATAGTATATATATTAAGACATGACTATTTTTTTTATTTTTATTTCACTTCAGTCACTGTCACTTTTTAAATAGTATTCAATAATAAACATTAGTTAATTAACTTTGAGGTTATACGAGCGAAAGTATAGCAAAAGTCTTGGGTACACCAATACACCAATACAACCAAATCTGAGAAATGTGACTCTTACATGAAGAGCTACAGAGGAAGGGATATTTACAGGAGCTTTACTGTAGTAACCGAGTTTGTCTCGCACGGTAGTATTGTACTCAGAGTTTCGTGTGTTGAGTGCCAGTGCATGCGACTAAGGCTGCGTTCGGAAACTTCACCCGGGTACACACGGCTATACTCCCTTCTCCTTCTAACTCTCTAAGATAGAAAGAGAAAGGAACATACTCGTGTGCACTCGGGTGGCGTTTCCGAACGCAGTCTAAGTTTTTACTCCCGCTATTGTAGATGGCGCGCGTATAGCTTAACCAATGCATAAAAGGTTAACTTTCTGCCGTGAAATCGGGGAAGAAAGTACGTACTTTCGACCAGGGTAGTAAGAAAATAAATATGATATCTAAATATATAATCGAAATTTTTTTAACATTATTAGTTTGATTTATAAGAAAATGTAACATTCTTCCATTTTTCGTGAATTTTAAATATGTTATAATATAGAGATCAAAATAAAAGATACGTATTTTTATAAGTGCTCGTATATACATATATTAAAGGAATGAAATATATCCCCATAAAAGAATTAATTTACTGTGTTTAAGCGTGTGTCGTTAAAACGACAAAAGATATGAACAATTGTTTGAAACAAAAATTCTATAGGTAGTTTCAAAGACATTTCTTAGCAAGCATTCAATTTTTTCAAAAATATATTTTTCAATATTACTTCATTTATTATCATTTTTGAGAATTTTTTATACATTATATTTAAATGCATTTTTTAATATCTATAACCTTTAATTTTGTGATAAATTTTTTAATTCTGAAAAACGATAGTACGATATATTTTAAAAATATAGCATTGTCGTGAATTGAAATACATCTTCATAAGTGACCATGAAAGCATGAAAATTTTATTTAAAATATATTTTTTACATTTCAACGATATGCGTTTATAATTTATAAGTATAATGATTTTTTTCAAGATGATATTTTATCCCTTTAATGTGCACAAAAACACAGAAAATTCGTATACGTATCTCTTAATTTGATCTGCACTATAATACATCCAAAGCTCATTAAAATTAAGGGGGGGGGCGGCACGTATGTTTTTTGCCAATAATCATACTGGATGCATCCATTCATAATATTACTCATTTTCTCTCTTTCTCATTATCCCATTCAATATTCGCTCTTTTTCGACATCTGTAGCGCGTTACTCGCACGCCGCTCATTAGTGCGCTCTCACTCGCTCCTTATCAGTATTGTCAGCGCGTGACGTCATTCCCCGTCATACTCATTCTTACGTACCTTTTTACCTCAACGTTAATGATCAATGTGCAACTTTCGTTTGTTATGTCATATTTGTGATACATTCGTGAAGACCAAAGTATCGCGTAAGTATTATTATACATAGTTTTCATATTTGATAGAAAAATTTTAATTTTTAATTTTTAATTTATTTCGTAATATTATTACAATTTTAATAAAATTTTGGTTATGATATGGAATGTTATGATGAAATTCAATGAAAATAATACATAATGTATAGAATTTAATGCGAAATACTATTACTGCGTTCGGCAATACAAATCTGAGGCGTCGGAGTGCTCTTTTGCCTCGCAAATCGTTCGACATTATAGGCAATGCCGAACGATTTGCGAGGTAAAAGAGTACTCCGACGCCTCAGATTTGTATTGCCGAACGCAGTAATTTATCGCATTCTTGATAAGTATCGCGTTTATATCCATATATCGATATTATCACGTTTCTCAATATTTTGAACAATTTTGATTTGAATGCTGTTTTGAAGATTAAGGGCCAATTGCATCACCATCGGTTAACTAAGGGGGCAGTTAGAAAGAGATGAAGAATGAGTTTAACCGAAGGTTACAGTTAACTGATGGTGATGAAATTGGTCCTAAGTACCATTATCGAGAGTTATGACTAGAATCTGGAATCTAGATTCTAGAATTTAGATGAATGGGATAGAACATGGTTTGACTGTTTGCACTGAACAAGAGAGTTAGGAGAGCTACAGTCATCTCACTCTTTTGGTCATCTCTTTTACATTAAATACCGTTTAATATTCAGTAGTGTTTATTACAAAATGATTAGGTGATCTACACGCCAAGTAGATCCGAGATTAATATTGATCAAATTTTACACAATTCTATCTACTATTTAAATTTTTTAAATCTTTAAGATTATAATAAAATAAATTATAATGAAAAATACAAAAAAAAGCTGTTCACATTTTATAGACATTAATTCATAATACATTTTTAATATAAATATATAAGTGTAACAATATATATAAATGTAACAATAATATATTTTGTGTATATTTTTGTTATTTATTCCATTTTTTAATGATTATTTTAATAATTATCATGAAAATTGCAATTATACCTATATATAAAGTGTATAGGTTACCTATTTTTCCCTTTTTTTAGATTGGAAGAAGTATCTGAAACTGCTGAAAGTGACTTTTGTTAAAATAAGACTAACAATCTCTTTAATAATTGCTCCAAAAGCAGCAGTAGCAGCAAAAGCAATAGCACACACAATAACAGCAACATTAGCAATAACATTAGCAAAAAGCAATGAAAGATAATAACGGCAATAATAAAAGTAATAGCAATTAATCCAGTTGTAACAATTATAGCAGCAGCAATAGCATATGCAATAGCAAAAGCATGTAAAGTAGCAACAATTCATTAACAGTAGCAGTAACAATATTATAGTAACAGAAAATAATAAGAATAACAATAATAGCAATAATAGCAAAAATAAATTTAGTGATATATGATATAATCTGTCTATTTTTATATACTATGATTATTATATTAATTATATATTATACAATTACTATTACTGATATTTATTTATTCAATTCTTTCAGAAGACTCCCGACAAAGAAGGGAATGTAGGCGGACGCGTGTCTATTAGTTTAGTCAACAAAGCCGCAATTATCAGTCTTGTGATAAAGGAAGTGACTGACACGGTCGAGAGGATAATTCAATAACTAATCAATGCATACCTGTTTTATAATTTTTATATTTAATATCCTTGTTCCTTTAAATTTTAAGAATACTGTTTTACTAAAATTTAAATAATATTAAATTATTTTTATAATATTGTTAGTACATTTTATATTATATTTGTATAAATATATAAAAATAATTTATTAATAACTTATTTATTATATGCGAATATATTTATTATACTTTATATTATGTCTATATAATTGTTGTACTTGTATTATATTTTTATATAAATATTAATATAATATTTTTTGTATCTAGAATATCTACTGTTTCATTCATATAATCCTTCCAATGTCTATGTTCTTACTAATTGATATATATCATGTACAATTTTTTAACGTTTTTCTTAATATCACTCATTTATTATCCAGACTAATTTAACAATTTAGTTGTTTCTGGTTTTCGTTTTCATTTTCCTTGTTTATTTTTAATGTTATTCTAATATGTTTATTTTACTTGTTTATTTTTAATATTATATAATGATATTTTTAATGTTATCAGTAAATAGTCTGTTCAAAAGTTTGTATACTTATATTTATTGAAGAATATGCAATATTAATTTATAAATGTTTCTTGATATTTTAAGTTACTTATTTTTATTTATTATTTATCCTAAAACATAATATGTTTTCATCTTTATTGCTTTATAACCATTGTTTATGTAAAATTGTCTTATTATTAATATAAATTTACTTTAATTTATTTGCTTCACTAACTTTTAATATATAATAATTGGTATAATGATTATTATGCTTATTATTTCTGTAATGAAATACTACACTTATAGCTAATTAGCTCCAATATGTATTTTAAGGGAAATTTTTGATATTATATTTTGTAACATTGGGTATACCTTTAAATGAAATAGCATTAATTGTAACACAATTATTTATTTAGCACAATACCTATAGGGTGATTTAGAACAAACATTTATCTTTAAAATGTCATATTCCTGACTTAATTTTGAGATGATTTATCTTTTTCCAAAGGACGATAGGTAAAATAGGTTGATTTCTGTCTAAAAAGTGTAACGTAAGTTATACATGTAATCTTATGTTTTTTTGGGTCGCTGAATACGCTGAATACGATGGTAGCATTTTTATCCGTCTAAATCCGGAGAAGTAATCAAAATTCGCTTTAGAGGGGTCGAGATAAGTCACTTTTAATATAGTAGTAGGGGAACCCGGGACATAACGGAACCACGGTGCATCATAATATAGTCGATAACTTTTTACCGAGATACTGCCATGTAATAAAATGTTTCGAAATTATACTCTTAAATGTCTTTAACCGCGTGTTGTTATCAGTTTTGATAATTTAATTTTCAACGTTATTTTTCACTTTAAGTTTACAATTTTGCTAAGAATGACACTGTGTGTACTGTCAATGTGAACTTGACAATCGCAGAGTCAGCCGAAGCTTTAGTTACTATTTTATTTATCTATAATATAGTCATTATGCCAATCATTAGCATGTAATTACTATAATGAGCGAATGTATTTGTAATTGACAATAAATTGTGATTGTCGCAAACTTTGTTTGTAGATATTCGTTGAAAAAATAATTGGTTATCGTAATTTTTTGTCGGTTTTTCTTTAGAATTAATATATTAGGTATGTGTGTAGACCACTCTACTTTATCCTCACTCATTTCGAGTATTATCGACGATTGAGCTCTCTTTCCGTCATTTGATTTCCAATGATCTCGTGTGTGGTCATTGAATTTGTAGTGAAAAGTAGACTACAAAGATGTAGATGTTTAAAAAATTAGGGTTGATTTAATTGAATCCGAACAGTTGTGACATATCCCTTGTGAGTTATAAGAGCACAAATACGATCTATACTAATATTTGATGAGTTGGCACGTTAATTAAGCATGGTATTTAATAAAAAAATTTTTTGTAAATTGTGTATGAAAGGGCATATTTCTTTTGCGCATTACGTTATAGTATGTGACATGCGTACGAGACCGTAAGTTAAAGGGAATAAAATGAGAATTCGGTGACATAACATTACGGGGGCAACTCTTTCCAATATTGTATTACATCCAGCATTTTTGTCACGTACTCTGGTCTTCGTAGTGGTAGTTGTCGCAATTACATCGTATACATTTTGTAGTAATACATTTGCATAAACACTAAACTTATATTTTATTTTTACAATTAAAAATTTTAAATATTAATAAAGTCTTTCGTGCACCATATTTGTGATCTATTCTCGCACAAATTTGTTTTGATAGTATTAAAATTATTGAAAGTAACAGCAATTTGTTTGTTTTAAATTTTTGAATTTTTAAATTTTTTATTTGATACTTAATCAGGAATCTTCACACATAGCTGTGATATTCAAATTATGTAAATTTTGTACTTTTAACTAATATTTAGATGAAAATTATTTAAGAATGCAATTGTTTGTTGCATTGTTGTCTTGACGGTAATTAAACCAATTGGATCGAGATCTCTCTGAAAGAGAGAAGAGTTGATATAAAGTTGATTTGAAGAAATAGTCCATGTATTGATTTAAAGCCAAGAAAAAGAGGTTGCTGCTGATTTGGCGGAAACAAAAGAGTGACAGCAATCTCTTCCGCAGTCACTTTCGAACCCCTTCCTATGCTTTGCAAAGTGCAGAAGTTGGCTCAGTTACACGAAGAGATAAGATTTCTTTCTCTTTCTCACTTTTTCTTTTTCGCCCGATTTAGTCACAAATCTGTTGTATTTCTCTCATGTAATTCAATTATTGATTCAATCACTAATTTTTTTGCTATTTTTCTTAATCAAGATTCGTTTATGTTATGAATAATACATATATTCAAAGGAATAGCTACTATGTAAGAATAAGGAAAACGTAGAAAGATCCATTAGACTTTTCAGTTCTTCTTCCTTACATTCTCTTCTATTTTTCAGTATGAAACAAAACGAAGAAATGTACCGAGGAAAGAATTTTACACTTTAATGAAATTACTAAGCCAAGCAATTTGCTTCTATCTTGGAAAACTTGGAGTAATACGAGATAATGAACGCAACTTGTTGTACATGCATTAATGTAATCAGATTATGTAATTATTTCAGAATATGATATTCCTAATATTTTTGTGTATTTCTTTCTTTTAAATTGATAAACTTTTATAACTTTCATATAACTTTTGATTATATCAAAATCAATTTCAATAGTTCATAAACTGAATGAGAAATTATGACTCTTTTAATAATTAAAGAAGAAACATAATGAATTCCGTATAGACAATGTCTTTTAGATCCGTTGATGTAAACATGAGACAGTGTTACTTTTTTCTCAGAATCGAAATTTTTTTATTTATCAAATTTCTATGATAGATCAATATCATGAACCAGATTTAGAGTTAGCAATTTATGTGTATGTATTACTGTGTAATTTATTGTTCCTATAGGTAACAATAATCTCATAATTTTTCACTCAAAATTTATATTCTTTACGAATCGCTTATAAGCCGAGGCATATGAGATGAAGATCGGGGATCAAACTCGGAGGTCTACTGACAATGCGAGTCGATTGCTCCTATACGGAACACTACGTGTCACCCAATTAGCAATTTAGTATACTTATTTCGATTAAATTTATATTTGATATCGACCGGTAAAGTTTACAAAAAGCCAAGAATACTGGCTGAGTCATTATATTTTGTGTTTTTAATACAATTTAATTTTAATTTGTAGTACCTATTCACTTAGATAATATTTATTTATAAATGTAACTAATTATCGCACTGCTATTTCGACCACAAAATGCAAATCTTAATTCGAGCAGGTGTTATTTTACGTTTTCAAGCGATCGCAGCTGTATATAGGGAACGGAAGCGGAAATCAGGCGTAATGTGCTAGTGACGAGCGCGAAGCACAGTATTCATGTAGGTGCATTAATGCAAACGTGAATCGGTGTTTTACGCATGAAGAATATTGAAGAGAGAAAATAGTATATTTAGCATTCTTCAAAAATGCTCGACATGAATTTTGCAGTAATGAAGAATGAAGAAGGCATTTCTTAATGCAAAAATTAAAGAACGATCAGTCAATTAGAAAATGAGAATAAATTCATCCTAATTCATAATTCATAAGACACTTATATATGACTTTATATTAAAACTAAGTTTTACAAATAATGTACTTAGCTCAATTTGCGTTCAAATAAGTCAGTTGGTCTCAAATCAAAATGTTCTTTCGATTTTTATGTTACGTAGTTTTTACATCGAGAAAGCATAGGTGCCAGATAGCCTGGAATCGTTTCTGAGATTGCGGCAGACAATAGATATCTAAAACAGTGCGGTTCGGCCGGCGCGGCGTCTGTTATTGTCTCGTCGATTATTCTTGGTTAGCGACGATTAACGATAAATCTGTCAGTAGGCGCGGTCGGTGGAATACTTCGCCGAAGATTTTAATTAACCCACTTGCGCTTATATAGATAGAAATACACCGACCACCGCGAGGCACATTTCTCGTTTTTCCGCATCAAGGTGTGAGAGTGGATTCCCACAATGAAGAGAGGAATTAAATCGAGCTGTCTGCGCTTTTGTCAAATATCATAAAGGTTCAGTAATTTCGTTGTTTTCCTTGCGAGAGTGAGATTCCAACCTGAAGTTTCCATAGTCAATTATATTAGATTGCTGAAAAAATTTCGCCGGTTTTCACGTGTGAGCTTTTTGCTGAAGGGGGACGGGGGACGGGGGAAAGGCGGGATTCGAAAACAAAAAGATATAGGAGTTTAAATCTGGAATCCGTTTTTTTTTTAAATAGATGTAATTGATGAACCTAACAATTTACGGATCTCGACATTTTACAGAAAAAAACTATTTTTAGAAATTTTATTTGATTTGTTAAACATACACTTCCGGATTTGATTTTATTTAAATATTAATGGTATTTTTTTGAATGTTTAAAATCTTTAAACTTTTCTCACAATTACGCACAAATTCATGTATTATTTTTTAATTTATTTTTTTAATTATCTTCCATATATCCCAAAGAAGACATGAACATCTATTTGCTAAGTGACGGTTTTGCGAATAAATATGTTTTTGGTATTATAAAATTATTCATACGGTCTGCAAGTCAGTATGTTACAAATAGTATATTTCAAAAGAAGAATGTATTCTAAAATACTGCTATTAAATAATATACCTACTCTAAAAAGTTTTCAACGAGAACATTTTAAAAAGTGATAAAATATTAATTATAATCAGGCTATATATGGATTGCTTTTTTATTAATAATTATATTATCGATAAGTTAAGTTAAATCAATAATAATGTTTTTAACCAACGGCGGGGTGCATAAGAAGCAGATTACCAATTGGTATCATTTGATTGGAACATCGTAGCATGTAAGTTACCTACGTGAGATTATTCGAATTAATTGACTGACGAAGTGCTCGCAGATGGTAATCGAATGAATTCAATTTAACTCGGAAACAAGTTGTTTCCGACATACTATTGATGTCAAATAGAACGGAAGGATCTAATTAAAAATTTTACAATGAATGACGGTTTATACGACCGAAATTCTGGTACTGTATAATTACACAAATTTAAATGTATAATATTAATTAAATATTATATTATCTATGTAGATATCTAGATTATCCATATAGATATAATTATAAATTTCTCAGATGTAATTCTATCATATTGAACTTCTAAATTAAAAAGAGAATGTAAGAGAAGCAGACAAGAAAGAAAGTGAATTAATAAAAAAATCAATATTTAACTAACAATAAGTGAAAAATATAAAATACTAAACATTTATATAAATCTTAATTTTTCACAATTATTGTACAAAATGTTTGATGAAGAAAATTTGTTTGGACAAGATAGGCTTTTAATAACATACAAATACAACATAAATATATTTGAAATTATATTAGCATTTATGTTAACCATTTAAAAAATATTAAACGTATATGATTGAATAGTCGGTATGTATGTATAAAAAGAGTCGACAATAAAAAAAAATCGTTGCGTCCCGTCGCTTCTTATATATCATTTTGGAATAATTTCTTGCAATCGCGTGTACACTGCGCGACAATAAACACATGCACGTGATGGCTCATCTCGAATGCGACAGAGTGACAAATAATTTTCTCGCCATGCAGGCTGCGCGCAAGCAACGCGATACCATATATGTATACCTATCTCTCGCGACTATATAACAAAAATAGAAATAATTTCCAGTTGTTTCATTGCTCGCGGAGAAAAAGGATTTGGAGCATGAAAGCTCCTACTCTTTTCTCTCCTTTTTCTTCCGTCGAATGTCCGGGTATATTAAATAGAATGCGGGGAAGTTTCGCGTTTTTTAGGTCATGGATATGTGTTATTTAATGCAAATTGAAGGGCAACCAAATCAGATATTGAGAGTTGCCGCGTAATCGATATTAAACATTGCGGCCATTAATACACCGGTGCTAATAGAAAGAGATACAATGGTTTCTAAAATTACGATATATATATAAAACCCTGGACCCATATTATAGAACATTTTCTACTTCGATTTACACCAAAAACATGCTCCTTCAATTTGTATAGTACGTATATGGCAATTTATATTTAACTATATTTAATTCTGTTTAGTCGCTGAATTTCATTATCTCAATAATTATATCTTATTTAATGATGAGATAATTTTGATCATATTGTATTTAATGATGAAAGAAAGAGATACGATGATTTTTTAATCGGGGAATATTTTGTATACGCGTGTATTAAACAAAATGAAATATATAAGTTAAATATGAATTAACACACTGAGAAACCCATTTTGTTGCATCAACTAAATCTGTGTTTGGATATGAGCATAAACAAATTCTTTAGTTAATTATATAACAAAAAATTTAATTAACATAAAAATTTTTAAAATTTTAAATTGCTCATATAGTTGATTCAACAAAATCAGTTTCTCAGTGCATATTCGTTGTAGCAGCGCACGCACACATGCATGTACTATGTATTATTCACAGCGAATATGTTAATTCATATTTAACTACATTAGATTTTGTTTAATTGCTGAATTTGCTTATCTCAGTAATCATGTCTGTTTTGAATATTTATAACTATAATAAAATTGTACTTTCTCAATTACATTTAAATATTAAATTATCATGCAATATTTAAGCTTTTAGCGATTATAATTGTAATATGTTTTTGTCGGACGTTTTTGTTTGGCTTAATCGAAACTATCCTTTAAATGATTCGCGTTATTTTTCATCTACGTATGACAGTGGACAGATTGTTTGTGGGAATGTGAGACACAAGTTTAGTAAGACACGGCTCATTTATCCACTCATTTAAACTGTACACGCTGACACAGATTACTTCTCTCGTACTACTATATACTTGTGCAGGAATTATTAGTTTCCCGGCGCGTCTAAAATATTCTAAGCTGTCCAAAAATTATCTTTAAAAAAACTGATGCCAAATGCACACATTAATTGAAAAAATAGTAAAGTTAAAATAAATGTATATATATAAGAGTGTTTTTCTATACAAAAATAAGTTTAAAAACATATAATAGTTCTAAGCAAAAAATATTAACGTGAGAAATATATTACAATATTACCATTTTTCATATTATCATATTATCTATTAAAAAAAAATAATATAATGATTAAAAAAAATAATGATGATATCAAAAATAATAATACAAAACTGTGCCAACTAAAATAAAATTTATATACTTAAAAGGCTTCAGTGATTAAAAGTCAATAAAGAACTTAACACGAAGACCTTGTTACGGCTTTATGTCCTCTTTTGTACGATAAAATTTATAGTTTATAATTCTTTTGTTACTATGCTTTTAAAAATATTATATCCAAAAATATATAATATATGCTTTTCAACATAATTGTATTGGAAATACAAAAGTTATAATCAAAATAAAAAGATATTTACCATAAAAAACTTAATGATGCTTGAGTTTAAAATATCTTACAATGAAAAAATTTGCTTGATTTAATCTAAATATTAATAACTTAATTGCTGAAAAAAACTTGATGGGCGAATATTTTCCATTCGACGGTCAAATGCGAACATGTGCATAAACGAAGGAATTCTCATAGTTTCTTCTGCTGCATGTAGCATGTAGCTGCATCGAGTGCATAGCGTGCGCGATTTCAACGCTGACGAATTTTATCGATTCTACCACTTTTTACCGTTGGTACTGCATTCACTTGCTACATATCCAATAAACAGCGGCCATCGAGAATTTATATATCGCTAATAATACTGAAATTTGACGTATTAAAATACCTAATCGTCTAATAAAATGACAAAAAGAAAGTAATGTTACTTATACATGAAATAATGACAGAAAGAAGGTTTTAATCCGTTACATTGAATTACTTCTGTTAAAAAGTGGTAGAAAAGGCACAATATATTTTAATTTATTTGAATTTTTATTTTATTACTATGAGTAATATTTAAATTTGGATAATGTTATTAGACATGTAGTAATAATAATGCCAACTGAATCGCCGTTCTAAGGAGAACCCAAATGGTTAAGGCCAATCCTACTGGCATTAAGTATAAAAAGTTATGTAATCCTTGAATAGTAACTTGACGTCTCTGCAATATTCAACTATGGTCACGTGTGCTGCATTTTCTAAAAGTTTTCTAAGTTTGAACACATTCTATTCAAAAATATGTGTTAAGAATTATACTACTTTAAAAAAAAGACCTTTAAAAATACTAGCACACTTTTGATAGACGATATATCATGTATTACATGCATTATATAAATTACACATGTATATCTTTGTACATGCTTTTGCACAACATGAGAAGGATTAGTACGAAGTGGATAATATGTTATCCTTGAAATTCAACGTATGTCACGTACCATGTGCTATTTATAATATATCCCCTAAAGAGTAGTAAACTGCAAACATGCAGAAGCATAAACTGTCCAAGTATATGTTTACTTTTACGTCCACGTCTCCCTTGCACGTGCCGCAAAAACAGAAAAAGTTCGCTGCATTAAAAAACTCAACTTTATCAAGAATTTTGTTTCGCGTTTGGAATTTTCGCGGGATGGGGTGATTCGATTTGAGTAATACCACCTATCGAAGCGACCCGAACCGGCCGTTGAGAGCTCATCGGCGCGTCGCCGACGCCGCTGGCTCGACTTCGTGGCGCCGGATACGTGACGAGCACGATGAACGATGGACAGGAAGCGACGGAGATGCAAACGCGGAAGAGGAAGCCGCGAGAGAAGACGTAGATAGGAGCATATTCCGGGACAGGCACGGAATAGTAAAGGGCTTGCTAAAGATACTATCTCACAAATGCTCGACGGAGTAGCAAAATTATTTCGATTTTCTGTCAAAGAGGGCGCCGAATGGGAGTGAACCCAATTCGTCTTCTTCGTGCTGAATTCGAATGTCTTCTATACAAGGTTTTTGAGTAGTATATTGCTGTTGCTGTTACTTTTTACGTATAATAGTAATGCTTCCAATTCCATGACATTTTTGCGCAGGAAAAAGAGAATTTATCTCTAACGTATTAACGTTATACGATTCATAAGGGATTGACTTTAAACATACTTATTTGTTTAACTTTTATATTTTACTATTAATTATACAATTTTTATGTCATACAGAATATATGAAAGAGGTAATACGTATATTACTATATATTATAGATGTATATTTACTACTACATATTTATATATTTACTATACCTATAGTAATATATACCTAATGTGTATAATTACTAATTACTATATGTATAATACATCTATTTGAGGAAAAAAGTGCTGTAGTAAAACCAATTATGAAATACGTAAAAACATAGAAAAACTGCGAAATAATAGGTATCCTTACATAAGGATATTATGGAACAAAGGGTTAAGTTAAAGCAGAAAAGCTAGAATAATACACATTTGGGAGGCAAAAAAATTGAGTATCTCCCGTGGCATACTCGGTGTTCTCGGTATGACAAAATCGCGCAACTAACAATCTTGACTAATCTCTTTTTAGTATTTAATGTTATCTAACATGGTAATGTTTTCGGTTTGATTTGATTCTCGAAGTCTTCTCGTGTGTTGTATTTCCTGCAGCCACTCACTCCATTGTTCCTCTGAAGCTGTAAATTCTTACAAAGTTTGCAAATAATTATTTGTAATTTTGCATTTTTATTGACAGTACGCTACATTCTCAATTTTGTTCATATACTTTAGTTTTTATGCCAAAAAAGAAAAGAAAGGACTATCGATGAGCGTTGTACAAGCGGGAGATGAATCTTTGAGAATCAAGCAGAAAAGTTATAAAGAATCTCGGGGGATAACGATGAAACGATCGCACATAAATGCGGGATTGCGTAAGTTATACATAAAACTAGGGATGATGTAGGTATACGCCGAAGAAATAAGGTTAATAGATAAGAAATTAATGGAGGGAGAGAAAATGCAAAGATAATAATCAGTCGTGATAACTAGAAAAGGAACAAAAAAAATATATAGATTGTTCGATCTTTAATAACAAAATGGAAATATAATGTGTTTCTACATGCATATGTATATGCTTGTGTGTGTGTGTGTGCACGCATGCGTATACACACACATGTATACACGTATGTATATATTTTAAATCGCGTTTCTATCTTCAATAAAAACTTGGTTAGATAATATCTTTAATGTTAAATATTCTCGTACACGAAAATGAAGTAATGAAGTCGATCATAAATATTTGTTGAAAAAAGGCTGAAGAAAGCTGAGTAATTTTTTATTTATAATTAGATTTTTGTCACAAATCAAAGTAAGGAAAAAGTTAAATTTTTTATATTAATCATTAAATATAATGTATCCAACATGTCGGAATGAAGAACGTACATTTAACGATCTACCAGGGTTTTTGGGATATAATCGATGATAAAATTGAGAAATGATACATACCTTGATCTGAAGTCAAATTTTCTTTAACACAAATCTAATTGAGTAGTGTCTTTTCATTATTAGACATTTTCGTATATCCATTTAAAATATTGAAATAAAAGTGAAGAGAATGAGAAAGGTTAATCCTTAAAGGCTACACCTCAAGTCTCAACCACTTGAGACTCTTGAGACAAAAATTGATGTTTTTGGACAATTTAATTTAATTATAGGCAATTTTTCTGATTCTATTATATTCTTTAGTCTTTTCTACCCCTATTTCATGTATAATTCTTTAAGATTTGGTTGATTAGATCCAGCTTTATACGCGATCAAAGATCCACATGCGAGGTCCATGTATATGGATCGTGTAGCCTTTAAGGGTTAAATCTTTCAATCTTTAATGTAAAATAGTGAGATTTGCTGTAAAATTTTTGTTAAGAAAGGCATTTCCTCAAGATTTATCCTTACAGTTTGACACCAATTAGCAAACACTGAAAGTGTGCACCAGCGAGTGTATTAAAAATAAGGAAATAAGTCGGAAAGAAAAAAAATCGAAATGCGATCATTGAATGACGCATATCGAGTGTAAGATTTGGAACAGCGACGAAGGAAGCCGAGAATCACCGCAAAGAACTTGAACCACCACCTTCCGAATGTAGAGGCAATTCCGAACTACTTCCACATCGAATAATGTGCATGCATGTACATATATATATATGCATACGGAATGTGGGCGGGTGAGCGAAAAGGCCTCCCTAGAAAATAGATGCTAGACCAGCTAGACCAAACGGGTACCTAATTGTAAAGCGAAAGAGAGAATTGAGGGACTGAGGGAGCGAAAAAGAGGGAGAGAGAAAGCGAAAGCGCGCGCGCGAAGGAGACGGAGAGAGGGGAGAGGAAGAGAGAAATATAGCGTACAAAATGTACGCAACCGTGATGCGAGAGAGCAATGAGAGAGATATAGAGAGAACGATGAAGCCAGTGACGAATTAAAAGACCTCGGAGCCTTAGCCGACTGATGTCCCTTTCTAGGCTCACTTAATAATCGATTTTAATAATATTGATTGACTGTAACCTGATTAATATTTCGTTTCTTTTTAGTCCTAACTCTACAAAGCGAGCAAAAATCAGTTAAAGTTCTATTAGAAGTTATATTAGAATAATCAAAATCTCGAGATTCAACCTTGACGAATTTTGAGTTAAATTCTTTGCAAGCAAAATGTTGCACGTAGTCGATAAATTAAAAAAGAAACAATAAGAAACAAACTTAGCGGAT
The DNA here is from genome assembly GCA_030770225.1 of Temnothorax unifasciatus. Classification (NCBI taxonomy): domain Eukaryota; kingdom Metazoa; phylum Arthropoda; class Insecta; order Hymenoptera; family Formicidae; genus Temnothorax; species Temnothorax unifasciatus. The sequence goes on from JASTWK010000858.1 coordinate 21,057, forward strand.
AATTATAAAGAGGCCGATTTTTCCGATCTTTAAACCACTGAGAAATTTTTTCGGCGTTAAAAAGAGTTTTGTCAATGATTGATGGAATCCTTGAAAAGTGGCGAGAATCGAATTTCTGCGCTTCGAGGTTCCGCGCACCCCAGATCGCCGTTTCGCCACTGCGTGGAATTTAGCGATGCGGTGGCAGCAGCAGGGGAGAAAGAGAGACGAAGAGAGAGAGAGAGAGGGAGGGAGGGAGAGGGAAAGTGAGCGAATAGTGCCAGCCGGCCGGCAAGGGAGGAACGACGTTGCGGACTATCGACCCGGTCTCTGCTCCGGCTTGACGCCTGCGCCTGCCACCGGCAATCCCTCCTACCGTCCCGCAGGCCGTCTTGCCGGCGACACGGCGCTCTACGTAACGTCGGTGTGGCGACGGTGGGACCAGCAGTGCCTCTCACGATTCCGTTCTCGCTCTGCCCTCCGTCTCGTGAACGCTGTTCGTACGTGTCCGGGGTGTCACCTAGGTGCCAAAACGCACGCATAAACCGCGTATACACGCGCAAACACGCAACACGCACGCACACACGTCCACACAAACGTATAATGTTACGTATTAGGCCCATCTCTATCCCTAATCCGTCTTTGTTCTTCTTTCCGTTCGTCTTTATCGCTATTTCTTTCTCCTTCTTATTACTTTACGCGCTCGTGTTACACGACATGTTAACGCGACCACTACCGGCGCGTGTCACTCGCTCGCTGATGCACGGTGTGCGAGTCTCCCGTCGTTGTGCGACCGTTGTCTATATAGCGTGAAGACGTCAAGGAAATTTAATTAAATTGTATTAGTGCTAACCGATGTCGTGTCGGCGCAACCGTCATATTCGTTGATACGCCTTCTTTCATCGAAGCCATGCCATGAATATCTTTCTATAAAGATACTTGTGCTTTTATTAGTGCGCACAGTGCGCACACGCACATATATGCGAGCCGGTCAGTTGACAGGTGAGCGTCGAAGAAGCTTTGGCTCGCTTAGTAATTGAGACATTGGAATAAACGCAGAAAAGAAAAGAGAAAAAATGTGATAAAGAAGGGAGGAGGGAGAAAGAAAGGGAGAAAGAGTGGGAAGGAGGGAGGGGGAGAGGGGGAGAGAGGGAGAGAAGGAGAGAGTTTACGGCAAAGAGGAAGAAGCCCCATGCTTGGCAAGCAGGAGGCTTCTCAGGACGAAGATGATGAAATAGTGAAATCGGAAAAAGGTCGGCTGCTGCACTTCCTAATTCATCTCGTTCTTATCCGATATACTGATAATTATCTACTTCTTTCGCCGGCAAATTGCTCGGCGAAGATTTCTGATAATGTTCCGTTTCAGTAGATACGCATTGCGCATCAGTCTGCTCAATGTCATCTGAATTTGTTGGGTTTCCCACACCAATTTCGTTTGGCAATTTTTGATTGATCATACAGTTTGTACAAGTACAAGCACTGACCATCTTCGTTCTTCTTCTTAATTAATCCCCACATGCGCAATCATAGTCGATGACCTTGGTTCTATTTGTGCCGTCGTCGTTGACAATTTCTTATTTTATCTTTTAGCTTGACTATTGTAACATATTAAATAGATTCTTCGTGTCTTGCAAGAAATCTTCCAGGCACGCAATATTTCTGATACGTATTCTATACGTACTTTTTTCTCGAAATTCGATTCTGCGACATCGATGGTGTCGAACGAAATGCGAAGACTACTTATTCATTCTTTCATTTCCTTCTTTCGCACTCTTATTCTCATTAGAAATGTACATAATTGCCCTTTGACTGATACTTTGCCGACGTTATTTTAATATTCATCATTCTTCTTGCTACATAATTCTTCATGAGAGAATAATCGTGTTGTGATCTTAATTCACCTAGAATATCGTGTCTAGCATAATTATTATATTATCAGAATGATCAATATATTGGATTAATAGATCGATATTATCAATTTTTATATTGTAAGAACTGTATAAGAAATATTTCCTTTGCGTATTTTAATATGCTGATAAATATGATTCTATTATTTCTTACCCTTTTTTCTTAAATTTACTTTCTTGAAATATTGCCAATATACTTTCTAAGTAAATTTCAAAAAATTGAAGAAAATATTTTAGGGCTTATTTTAGGAAGAAAAGATTCTATAAACATATGCTCTAAACTGCTTCGTTTTCAAAACATAGGGTGTCACAATTATTAAAAAAATATATAAAAATTTCGAAAATCTGAAAAATGTTTACAAGATATTTTATTCAAATTTTGTATGGGTAATTGTATAGTATTAAGAACCATTTTTTAGTACCGATGAAACATTTTTAGATCCACCAGGGGCGTGCGTATGGGTAATTTTGTATTTTGAAAACGAAGCAGTTTAGGGCATATGTTTATAGGATCTTTTCTTCTTAAAATAAGCCACGGAATATGTCTTTCAAATTTTGTACTTACTTTCTGTATATAACATCCTGCATATAAGTTATTCATTATTTGCGAATGTGTTACACAATCATTAGCTAGCGAATTCGGATTCTTCGAAAACCTCGTGATGATTTGTTTCGAGTCACTTCTTATTCCGCCAACCACATTCTCGATTCGATTTATGATCCATCTCACATGCGTCTTACGAGGAGATCTCCGTTTTATCGCTTTGCTATTTCCACCGTCTCGCTCTTCCGTTATTGACGCTTCCGATACGTATACGGATACGGTCGTGTTCTGATCGTTTTTAACGTGCCGGATACAGTCAACCTTAACCTGAATATTGGGGTCTATTTCGCGATTATCTTTTTCGTCGGAGAAAATTCACCGGATCAACCGCGAATGCATTGGCATTGTCTTCCACTCTTATATACATATACACCCACGCATACGCATGCACACATTGGCTACCGCTACCGCTTTTACACATCCTTTACAGCTCTTTATAACTATAGAGATTCAACAGGATATCTGAATCTTCTAGATTGAAAGATATGGTAAAATATTGAAGATATTGTATTTTTAAAGATAAAATGTAAACGTAAAAGGAATTTTTATTCAAGATCAATATTTAAATGTTTTTAAGATAAACATTTTTTTTACGTAAAAAAATATATCTTTTCTTTACATTTTGTAGATAGCAGAGAAGAAAAAAAGAAATTATTTTATATTATGAAAAATTGTTTCCTTAACATTTTTGAATGAATCCAAATTTAGAAGAGTTATTCAGATGTTCTATGAAGAAACACGTACTCATACTCATCCAAAAATTATAATATGTACATATATTACACAATTATATTGTATCATATCACACATAAAGCCTATTTTAGACGAGATGTAATTTATATTAGAGTTCAGATAAAATTAATCTTATAATTTTTATATGTAGTATGAAAAACATTTGTAGAAACAAAATGACGTATACATAAAATATATATGAAGATATACATTTGTGTATATATGTATATTACAAAATACAGATTAATAAAAATTATAAAATATATCTTGAAATCTAACGCAAATTATAGTTTATCTAAAATGGGCTTACAATTAGTAAATTATATGGCCTTATATGAATGAAATATCATATGTGCGTGTGTGCGCGCGTGTATTGCCACATTAATATTGTATACATTGCACAATTTTTTAAAAACACGTACCACACACACACACACACACACAACCCTTCACACAACCCTACATGCATATATATATGTATACATATATAGGTACATATACAGAGTGAGTTAATGAAAACTGTCTGCCCCCATTTTTTTGTAACCGACTAATTTGCATGAAATATGTTAGAACACATCAACTTTGTTTTTTTAGGGAAATGTATAATTGTGTTAAATTCTATCGTATATTATTTTATCCTCTTAATTAGGGTACCTACCTTTTCAATAATTTAAAATGGCAATAGAAATGAAATGATTAATTGTTTTAAAAGGTCTTGTAACTCTTTTATAATTTTTATAATTTTTATAATGTTTTTTTAATTGAGCATTTCTCAAGAAATACATTTGAAAGTCTTAGATATTAAAGAAATTAAAAATTCGCAATTTACTGTAGTGAAAAATGTAGGAAAAATTTACTGTAGTAAATAATTGAAACTTTATCTTTTATTAACTTTCATACAATAATACAGTCTTTGTTTAAACTTATTGTGGATATTTTGAGATTAGCATGTTGTATGGCACTTATTTACAACGGTTTCAGATTGTGTGATATTTCTCTAAATTGATATACTCATTTTATCTAATTGAATATATCTTTTGGAAGAAATTAAATTTGACACAAGTGAGCGCGTGCAGTTGGTGTTAATAATGGAGAATTGATTTTTAAATTTAAAATTTAATTTGGCGCCTTTCTCCCTTCATGCGCCTTTGTGCGGTGCACAATTTGTACTGCACTTGCTTGCAGGCCCTGGACATATTTTATCCATCAGCCTTTATTTTTTAAGTATTCTCAAAGAAAAAAACATAATACAGAAAAATCCTGCATCGGATCTACATCGAATTTTTAATTTTTAATATCTAAGACTTCCAAATTTGCTTACCCAAATGTAAAAAAAGGCAGTTAAAGAGAATTCAAAAACCTTTAAAATGATGTATCACTTGACTCTTATTGTCATTTAATATTTGTGAAAAAGTAGGTACTTAATCAAGAGGATGACACAGCCACAGTTGAATTTACTACGATTGTATATTTCCCTTAAAGATAAGATTGATATGTTTCAGAATATTTAGTCGATCACAAATCAAAGTCGGTTACAAGAAACAAGTGTAAAGTTTTGTTGGTTTACCCCGTACACACACACACACATACACGTACACACACGTACACTACAAGGTACACATACACTATAAGGTGGTATAGATATATATATGTACCTTAATATATTTTAATATCTATACCGCTTTATATGCGTATTTTGGCACACAATATACATAAATATGCGTATACGCAGAGGGAGCAATTCGGAGCCCGAGCCTGAGCCCGAGCGCCGCTTACGAACACTGCCTTGAAGGCTGAGAGGAAAAAGAGGTGGTGTTGTGTGCTAGTGAGAGAGGTGAGGACGAGGACGAGGATTCGTATAGTGGTGTATCGCCCGTGATCGACGCCGAGGAGCCACGTCCTCCTCCTCGGCACAACGCCTGCGATCCTGGCCTGCTGACGGCACCGTATCCCGTCGTCATTGCCGGTCGAGAAACGGCCGGCCCCCGTGCGTCGCTCGCTTAACGCAGCGGCTGCGTGTCATTATTACTGTCCCACTGCCTCACACACTGCGGCCTCATGATTGGTTCATTTTGGAACCTCTGCCGTGCGTGCCCTTCAATGCCGATTGACAAGGTGAGATAATCGAGGCCACCGTAATTGCGGCGCGCGTATCTCGATTTCACGCAAATTAGTATTCAGTGTCTTCAATTAAAATAGATATTTAGGGGTATAATAATAGCATCTCGTTCTTTGTTGTTAGATACTTTGCTACCATCTATAACGCAGTAATGAGGAATAAAATAAAACTAATAGTTTTTATAGCGTCGAAATTAAAAAAAAATCTCATACCCTGCATTTCAATATACCTTCCTTTTTACTCGTCTAACTTTTAACAGGAATATTTTATACAAAACATTCCGAGTCGAATAAACGCTATTTTGTGTATGATAATCTATATAATGACTTAAAGTTAAACGAAAGTTTTGAATTATTTTTTAATGACAGTTTTATTTATTTTTTTTTAATGGATTAATTTATCTATTTCATTACAGTTTTGTAAGTATAGTTTGTATTTTAATAACAAATTCAATAATTTGCAATAAAGTATAATTATCGATAGTCGTTTATGAGATATTGTCACTTGCGTCAATATCGCTTTTAGGTATAATAAGAAACAAAATATCTGCAATAAAAAAGTGTTTATTAATTTTCATTTACTGCTAAATATGGCTAAGATTAATAGTTTACAAAACTGTAATGAAATAGGGTAAACTCGGGTAAGATGGCCATAGAGGAAAGATGACCAACCTATGGCCGGTAATCATAGTCGGAGCTTATAAGACCGTCTTAAGTATGATCTTAAGATATTATGAACCAATCACAGAGCCGTATTAGCATCTTAAGACATTACTTAAGACAGTCTCGAAATAAGATCCGACTATGAATATATACGGGCCTATGTTCTTTCAATCTAGCTCGCCATGAAACATTGAATGAACATGAGTTGGCCATCTTTTCTCTATGGTCATCTTACCCGAGTTTACCCTATATGTATCATTCCATTAAAAAAAAATAAAATGCCATTAAAAACATTTTAAAAAGTAATTTAAAAGTTTTAGCTATTCCATAGATCTTTTTAAACAAAATAGCTATTATTTAAAAATTTTTTAATACTTTCATTATTTAAAAAAGTAACTGAGTGCATACACTTAAAAATCAAACACACTGTATATCTTTATAACTTTTACAAATCAGATTAAATTTCCATTGAAATAAATCCTATTTAAAACTAAGTAAAGAATATTGTCTTGGCATCCATTTTCTCTCTTAAAGACTGCTAAACAGCTTTTTGATTTTTAGCCGCTAATTATTCTTTAACACTTTTGTTAAGAAAAAATTAATTTTGGGCTGTAGAAACTGTGCAGAAAAAGATAATTCATAATTTTCAGTTGGTTTGTGTAGAAAGTCAGAGATTCTATAGTCGTCGAATGGTGGTATATGTATACGTGATTAATCAGTATGGCCACTACATTGATCGATTTGAATTTATAGTCTTGTATCGCTTGTTTGTCCGCTATTCTCATAAATCCGTAAGCGATTCGAGGAAGTGCACTTGCACTCGATATAGTGCGAAACTCAGGAGGAAAGAAGTAGTTAGTTTATTCAATTTCTTTTTACATCTATTTTATTTTCTGTAGAATTCCATAACGTTTTCTTTTTATAAATTTTTTAATTGTTTTAATTTTGATTTAAAATCTATCACTGCATGAATTTAATTTACGCAGTAACTTTCAAGTACCTAAATAATAGTTATAGCCCGAATGGTCCTAGAAAATTTATATGTACTCGAAATCGGAAATGAGTTTCTCAATTGTAAAAATATAGGTTTCTTATTACAGCACAGAGAAAAATAAATGTTTTATTTTAATAATAATAAAAACGTGATAACGTAATCCCCCAAAATTTTGTTATATTCGTTAGCAATATTTTGTCAAAAGCACGGGTATCTTGGCTCGTTTGTAGTTGCTAATGAGACAATGAACGTAATTACTTGGTAATATTTGGCGAATCATTGTCCTGAAACATTTAGAGAGCAAAGAGAACGGTTAGCAGAAAATTGAGGGGAAGTCTTTTGTAATGGTGGGTTGTGAAAGGAGCTCAAGAGAAATAGGCAAGCAAAACTTATTATGCCTTATTTCTGTCTTGAAATTTTTAAAAAGGTTGTAAATTGCATTCTCACTACCTCGGTTACCTCGTAATTTGTCTTTTTCAATTTGTTCAATCTTCATTATTAATCAAATTAAAAAATTAGATTTGAAACTTGCGACACAAAAGATTTTCTTCATATAAATGCGATGTAATTTGTATGCTTAAAAATCGATAAATGTTCTACATTTTCATGCATGCCTCTCTATTTTATCAATGGTGATTTACAATGTACAAATTTTGTGATACATTGTGAAACATGTGTAACTGCTTAATATAATTTATGCTTATAAAGTAATGAAACATTCGATATATGCGTAATATAATTTGCTTTCAATGCATATTGCAAGATGAATATTGAAAGAAGGTGACCGGAATATGTGTGTAATATTGCAAATTTCGCTGCTCAAAATTTAACAGTATCATGGACATTATAATGATTGATTTGCAATGAATATTTTACTCATACATATAAACGACAATGATGGACAAAAAGTTATTAATGTTATTAAGTTATTAATATTAATTGAATATTAAGTAGAATAAATAAATATTAAATAATTGTTATTTCATGAATTTTCTGATTATATAAATAATATTCGTCATATTTTTTGGTATATAATTTTACTAAATAAAATGTTCCATAACTGTGTGACAGATATTTCTTTACGTCATCAATTATATGACTTTTTTGTAACTTGGCAATTAACCCCAAGAGGTTTTTTTAACTTATTGTATAAAAAATTGAGCTTCTAACTAAAATTTTATTAATCTTATTTTTTTCGTTATTTTTATTATTATATACGATGGCTGGCGAATATGATGTGTAATTGATTAGTCAATTTTTATTGCGATTATGCATAACAAGATTGATTTGTCTACTTCGACAGATCATATAAAGATTTATGCGCTATTGTACGCATCAGTTGGCAAGGTGTTCCGCTCCAAGCGGAGCATATTTTATCGGTCCAAGGTCGATCGAATATTTGCTTCCTCCGATCGAGTACAGCATTCTTCATCTTATCAAAACCGAATCACTTTAAGTATCGATTCTTCTAGATTATGGCACGTAGCGCGATTTACATCGTATGCTACATGGATTTTCTTGTTCACGACGAAACAATACTTTTAACGTAAACTTGATCAAATAATCGTTTTATTGTCAGAAGTGTCTCTTCCGTTTTTTATTTTGCACAAAGCTACGTAGATTTCACTGTTTATTTTTGCGTAATTACCACGATTTTAACCCTGCAATAAACTGTTACAATTATGCCGAACAATTAAGAGCCACTTCGACCAAACTCCGATTAACTTAATCGTTGATTAAAGAGTTGCCAACAAGACAAAATAATTAGCGTGATCATTCTGACGATATAATCGTTCTAACCTAATCTTTTGTTACATATATCTTTCTTTGCTACAATAAGTGAAAAGATATATGTAACGAAAGATTGAATTAGGATTATATCGCCAGATTGCCTGCAGAAATACAAATGGTCACACTAATTATTTTGTCTTGTTGGCAACCCTTTAATCAACGATTAAGTTAATCGGAGTTGATCGAAGTGGCTCTAAATTCGCTGTACAAGTAATGCGATAGCATTATCACAGCGCTGTTTGAGAAATAATATCAATGAAGGCGCAATTGTTTCTGGAAAATGTACAGCACATCCATCAGCGGAATTATTAGAAATTGGAATCAGAATAAATAATCGACATGTAGAGTGTCCTATTTTAAGTTTTGCATTGAGATTAAAAAAAACCAAGTCTTCCATAAAAAATTTTTGTATAATAAAAAAGTTTTCAACGTTCATCCGGCTAATTAAGTCAAGATCAGTAACCAATGTCTATTCTAAAAAGTATTCAAATCGATTAGTTTCTGTAATGTGTATTATATAATGTAGTACAGGTGATATTGAACGGATCATAATGTTTGATGAACAGTAGCTCTTGGAATTTCAAGTTCTCGTTCTATTTGACGATTACTGATGTTAGTATTCACATATGAATCATGCCTAATACAGTGATAAAAGATTATCGTTATTTTGAATTCAATTTTTCCGTCTTTGGCGTTGTAATAGAAATCTATAACTAATCTTCTCTCAATATTGATAATTTTAAAAACTTTAAAAACTTGCTGATTTGAAAAATGACTTTGATTAAGGTACTGCTCAGCATAGACACATGAAGCACGTCGGTAATTGCGATTATATTCCCCAAGAATGAGGAGGATATGAACTGTCTTATTGGGCAAGTAGTTTGCCATTGTTTGAACTTAGTTTGTACGCGAATGCGATAGAGGAGTTTTGAACAGTCCGCAAGGATTTTGATAGACAAGAATATCTTACAGTTAAACTTAAACACATACAAACGTATTAATATTTTCAACATTTAATATACCTATAATTACCTAAAGAAAGAGATTATTATTAACTTGAGAACGGTCACTGGGGTGATTTTTACATCCTAATATCGAAAGAATAAAGTTCACATTACAATAATTTTAATGTGTATAATACTTTTTTTTATTTTTTAAATATCTTTTTGGATTTTTCTTATTTTTTTCTCAGAAAATATTAATTGTAAATCTATAACATATACTATTTCAAATACTAATAAATTATAGAACAATGAAAAACATGCAATGTGTAATTGATAACAACGACTTAATTGGGGCATAAAACGGTCACTCCAGGTGACCGTTTATGCAAAGAAAAAGAATGGAGTGACTGTTCCCGGATTAATCCCATAACGGAAAGGACTAATTTCTCGGACGAGTGACCATCGGCTGTTTATACAATATCAGTTTCTGAAAGTTCTCGATTCTTAGGGAAGGCGCAGACAAGCTAAAAACTTATTGCTTATAACTATATAAATAAAATTAATAAACGTGTTTCTGTATTTTATTTTTATTCAGATTTTTAACTTTTGTTACAATATAATTTAATTAAAAAGGATATTAGACCCCCCTCCAGCATTGTGCTCTTTTCATGACACTTTTTATGACGGTGGTCAAAATTTCTGTGCTTATGTTTTCTATTTCACGACGAATATCCCTTTTTAACTCTTCCAATATACTGGCTTGTCCGCATAGATCCTATTCTTCAAATACCCCTAAAAGATCAGGAGCAGTTAAATTAAGCGATTGTGGCGGCTATGCCAAATCGCCAAAACGAGAAATTAAACATCCGGGAGATATCTCTCAAAATCTTTATTGTTTTGCCTGCTACGCCATATAACATTATCTTATTGGAATAACATATATTCTCTAAATTCTTGCAATTCAGGCACAAAGCAGTCTGCAATCATCCTCCTATACTCGAATTCTGATGTCTTCTACGATATTCACTGAGTTAACATCAACCGACGAATTCTCTTGAATGAAAATTGACAATTTTGGCACGTTCTTGCGGTGTGTAGTAATTTATTATTAAATTTCGCTCGTCTGCACTGTACAGTAGTCAAGGAAATACTGACTAAACTCACATCTAATGGACCAGACATGGCGGCCCGCTTTGCCGCGGTCCTTATATTTTTGCTGAAATATTGTTAACAAAAGTTAAAAGCAGGAATAGAAAAATTGGAATAGAAATAAAACACAGAAAGGCCTGGTTATTTTTTTATTATATAGTTATATTCAGTTTGAATTGGATACTTATTTTTTTCCCACTCTGTATTCAAAAAAATAATTACGATAAAAATGGGCCATTTCCAGTTTAAATCGGGAATCAACATTAGCACTATAACACGTACTCTTATAGGAACCATAAAACTTTTTTCAATGAAAGCCTTATTTATGTGTATTTATTTAATTATTTATATGATTGTTTATGTACATAATAAAAATATTAATGACTATAGTTCTAATAAAAAAGGCTAATTTCTCAATATAACAATTATTTATTAGATTTTTGTTTTTGAAAAAATTGATTTATTGGACTTATGGAGTTTCCGAGTTTCCTGATTAGCGCAATAACGTTTATTTCTGATAAATATTATTCCGCATTGTGATTACTGTGCTAACAGTTAGCGTAGAACTTACGTCATTATGGAACGGCCGTCACCTCACCGTAATATTACGTCATGTTCGAATCGATACCTATACATTTTTGTCGTGCTTGCTGGGAACTTGCTTAACGGTTTCAGGTGTATTTGCAATTTTTCATAATATCTCGATTACGTGGCTTCGCGCGAAACGCATCAACTGCTTTTATTCGGAGAAACGATTACGAAATGTGTTTATGCATATTGGATAGTTTATTAGACTAAGAGCCCTTTCGATTTTCGAGATGCGAAAGGCTTACACAACGGTTCTCTCTAAAAGAAAGAGTAATACGTTAGCACAGAAAATTAGAAACATTTTGTAGTAAATAATTTCCTTTTTCTCCAACAATTTTCGTCATTTCAAGAATTTGCTGTAAATCCTATTTTAAATTTTTATATTTCTTTCAAGAAAGATGAGTTTTCTCACTTTGATTTAAATTTAAGAAGAAATATAACGCTCCAAGTTATTTAATTAAAAGGAAAGTATGCTGGATATCGTGCAGCAATTTTTAAGGAACGATATTCGAGCAAATAAATACGAGAGTTATTTGAGTGGATACAAATTATCTTGTCTCGTTGCATCGAAATATCACAAATATGATAAAGCACCACGTTATCCAATTGTTAAGAGAGATAACGTTTTCCTTGCATACAGAAACCGGATAAAAGTCGAATAGCTATCCAATAGTAGGTATCACGTATTGTCAGCCTGTCCTTTACGATGTTCGATTTGGTGCGCCCATTTTTGTCATCGTGAAGAATTGATCTGCAGAAGTATATCAGTTAATGTTGCGAAAGGCGCGACATCTTTTTGAGATTTAAATCGATCGTGACAATTCACATATTGCATTGGATGTTGCGTAAACATAAAAATATTTTAACAACTTTGAAAGTCTCGATTATTTTGATTGATTATTTTAATTATAAATGTTGACAATTCCTTGACTTATAAACTTTATTACGTTTTATTTTTATAAATTTAACAGATTCTGTAATTTTTTATGACACTTCTTAACGAGTGAGTTTATTGTATATGTATACACACATATTAAAATATTTATATTATATTTATATTTTATGAAGACATTTTTGTGAAGAAACTCTGAAAATTAAAAAAAAACAGGAGTACTTATATTTAACTAAATAATCAAGAAACAAATTAAATTAAAAATAGTTGCAATATTTTACGCTATAATAATGAGTAATTACAAAGAGTTTTCAGTGGAGAAATATATGTCACGATTATACTCTCGTTTCGTAATAAACACACGAAATAGAATTTCAGTGTAACATATGTATATACATCATTAGAACACGGAAAATCATATACTTGAATTGCAGCTTGTAGAATCTTCTCTTGCAATTATTTCCCTAATGCTATTCACATTTTTATCCGCAAAACGTTATATATTATCAGAATTGAAAGTAACAAAGAACAGAGGAAATATGTTCCTGCTTTTATATAAATACATGTCCGCCTTTGTTTTTCCATCGTTCAATCTCATTAATGAAAGAGCGCCATGCCTCGTTCTCTCCTTTGACAAATAAAAAATCCTTCTGCGATCGAAGACATTGAAAGAAGAGGGAGTAACACAGAACATTTTATCTCGCGCGACTGTATTACACGTGTAATTGTGTCACGATTAGTATGAGATGTAATTCTTAAGGACATATGTATATACAGACGGATAACTTAAGAGGAATCTCGAAAAACGATGATCTTCGAACAAGAGAATAGAACTAACTTAGTAGTCTTAGGTCTTAGGTCGGTATTTATAGTCGGATCTTATTTCAAGACTGTCTTAAGTAATGTCTTAAGAAGATAATACGGTTTTGTGATCGGTTTATGACATCTTAAGATTGTACTTAAGATGGTACTCAAATATAAGAACGGATTATGAACACCATCAGCCTCAAAGTCTCAATAATTTACAGTATTATTTTCTATACCTTATTAACATGAAAATTTTATATGTTGTTGATATAATGGAGAATATTTATATTATATTCATATTTTGTAGATAATTAGTTTTTTAAAGAGAAACTCAAAATTATGAAAAAAAAGAAAATAATTATTTAAATTCTTGAGGAAAAGAAAAAATTGCTTGCACAAAACTTTGCAATTAAGTTGCTGTTTGGTAAAAAAAATCACAAATCAAATTGCTCTCTTATATCTTTCCTCTCTCTTTCTCTTTCTAAGATAATTAAATACTTTCATCTAATAATCTAATTATATTTAATCTAACATTAAATATAAGATTTAGGGGTCTACTCTGTAAAAGTTAACGACATCATTACGTGCTTTGCGCAGATATAATATACTTTAGAAAAGCTGCGCAAAGTACGTGCGTCTCAAATATTTTAATAGCAGGAAAGTTTATGATTTTCAAATGGTAGTAAAAATATTAATGAAAAGTTTTCCATGCTCTCTGAGTTTATCTCGCCGCAATGGGACATTAATTTCTCCGAAATCGGGATTCTCTCATTTCCATCTCACCTTCCATTAGCACAAGATATGATTAGGCAAAGTTGTGAGAGAAAATTATCCCATTTTATCAGAAGTACCGCGTGATTTTTCCCAATATATTCTCCCCTTTCCTTTCTTCTCTTTTCTATGCTTTCTCTTCTCTACGTCGATCGATGAATTAATTGTAATATTCATAATTACGACGAAATGCACTACGACTCGCGATCGCACTAGTTAGAGAGGAATTAAGTGTTGTTTATCGATCGTCCCCAATTCGGGAGTCATTTTTCAGAATAATCCATTAATTCTGTGGCGTTTCTTGTGCCGAGTCAGCTTAACGTCGCGTCGTGTGCAGACCAATCTCTAAAATAGACAATTTCGATTGTCGACAACTTATGGAGCATAATGCAACGTAGCCAGTGGAACCGTATGGTCACTCGGCTGGATCGACCCCGGTGTGCAAGTCGTTGTCACGAAGGGAGTGGTAGGAGAGAAAAGCCGGCATTGCGCCACCGGACTCGCTCCATGTCCGTTAATATGAACGCTCGATTACGTTGCGATTCACCCGCAAAACGCATCTTGATTCTTACTACTAAACTTCAAGTATCAAAAAATTGTAACTTTAATTTACTTTAATTAATTTATTTATACCTTATAATTATTCTTCTGTCTATTTATTCTCTTTCTAGTTATCTTTCATTAGCATAATTTTTTTAACTATTTATTACATTCTATAGAATTGCTTATTGTTTTTTTAAATATAATTGCACTTATTAAAAAAATTACACGTTGTATGTATATATTTTAAATTTTTAGATAAAAATCATTTAAAAAATATGATTTACACATATACTTTTCATGTGGATGCGTTGCACAACATATGCTCTATCAGTATCGAATAACATTTTATTCGCGAATGACAAGTATAACGACTTTGAATGTGTATTTTATGTACACAAAATATATGTGTATTGTATCAATATTTCTTCGTAAAAATATGTATCCATGCTAATCTGTATGTAGATATGTAAATGTATTATAGCGTATATTTCATTTTATACAAACACGTGCATGCGAATCTATTATTCTATATTTGCAAATATATTACGTGTAATATCGCTTTATGCACATTGATTAGCATAAATGTTACGTAAATTAGTATATTCTTGAAATTCTCATCTTACTAAAGCGATGGGGTTTAACTAGAATACGTTACTTTATAATGGAAATTCAAAAAACTCCGGTTTCAGAACATGGCTTAGAGTTATATAAATGCAAAATGTAAAGTCTTATAATGAAAATTTCTACAAAAGAATAGATAATATGAAATAATAGAAGAAGCTATATATAGAGTACGTACACGTACTCTATGCATAACTTCTTTTATTATTTGCTAAACCCTATCATAGCAGGGTTTGATTTAGATCTAGAATTACAAGACTTTGGTTAATAAAGAATTACAGAAACTGAAATAACATGGAAAAATGATTTTGAAAAATTTAAATTGTGACAGAATTTATAATGAAAATGAATGCAATTAACAATCAAATAGATAACATTGTGAAATTTAAATTAAAATGACAAAAAGATAACGAACTTCAGATTAATTTGAAAAATTGTCTGAATACTAAAAAGAAATACATCTTATGCATTCCTTATTTCATGCGTTCAGGATCTCCAAGAATTTTTACTTGCTTGTAAAACGTGATTTTTCTTATTAATTTTCTTCTCATTTCAGTATATTTATATCTCTATTATATTTTGCTTATTTTTGCGAATTTATGTCTGTTTATATAAGCGGAATAAGTGATTCCACAACGGAACCATCGATGCGAAAAATACGAATCGCTGCAATCTCGAAGTGAAATTTGCTTTAATGTTCTCGTTTTTCCTCGACGGTAAAATATCCAGAAATATAACAATATCTAATAAGAATGACGACAATTTTAATAATATTGTCGCGAGTTTGAGAAATTAGATTGCGTCACGTGTTGCAGCAATGCGACGGAAAGGATGAGGCCTAGAGCTGCCGATATTGATTTTGCGTCTCGACATGTCACCTACTCGATTTAACAAAACACCAGGAGCGTAATTTTTTTTTACATCGCGTAAAAATGAGCTTTAATAACTTGGCCAGCCAGTATTATTGCGGCAATCCTATTTCCTATTATTGCGGCAAGCATAATCAGCCTCGCCAAGTGATAAAATCGATCGATTACAATACGAGAATTATTATTAATCATTATTATTTCTTTATTATGACTCCGTGAAATATTTAGCACGCGTTAGCGTAACAAATGCAAATATTCTAAGGGAAGCAAATGAAATTGTACATTTACTAGAATTTGCAGCTTACGTTTCTGCAATTTTTTAATCATGAAATAGAGGGTTGACTAGATTCGTGCAAGAATCGTGTTGTGCTATTTTTGTTCGGCAGCGTCTACGATTAGAAAACGTATTAAAAAATTCAACAATGTTACGACTGTCGTGAGGCTTCGCGATTAAAGTGCATTGTAGAATCTGTCGGAAACTGCCATCAGAATAGCCTCGGAAAACTTTCAACGGCCTCGTTGTACGCCGTGATTTAGTTTAGCGAGGCGTTCACACATTTGATACATTATTTATAAGCCCTAGCTCTTCTGTCGTGCTTCGGTCCGACGAAGCGGTATCGCGAATGCATGAAAAATATTATAATTGCCGTCGCTGCGACGAAAAATGCGGACGCGAGAAGTCGATTTCTGCGGGCGGAACGTGCGGGTGGAAGAAGCGGCATTGCACCACCGTCGGCGTCGTGTCTTCGTCGATATTCGTGGCACTTGAGCCAAGTCGTGCATTGTATAGTACGTTGACTTTTATTACCTACCTCATGCCGCGCGCGCACACACACTATCCTAACCGGCACGTGGGAAAGCTGTCAATAAAATTCTAGAACTGGTCGCGTACGACACTCAAAGACACGAAGGAATAATATGCAAAGTGTGCTTAGGGTATCATACCGACAACGGACGTTTTGCAAGTTTTACGGATTTAATTGTGTGACCGGAAAGTTATTTATTTTCCGTCTTTTAGTCTTTCAAACGAAATTCCTTCGCTTTACTCGTACATCGGCTTTAATCTGATTTTGAAATAGAACACTGTTGCTATGCTGCACTTTCATTATCACGCGAGGATAATGTTTCAGTTGTTTCGTGCAATAATTATCTGTTTTCGATCAATTCTCTCAGCATGCTTCGCGATCGTGTTCGCTTATTGTACGTCTGTTGACGTATCATTTTTTTGACGACACGCCGTGTCGTTCCGCATCGTTGGAATCGTAATAATTGGATATCGTCTATTAAAAGGTGAGGAACGGTGATTGCGTGGTCGCGAACGCAATCAAGAATTATTTGCTGTAGCGAAATTCGTGTGATGTGCGTCGCTGTGTTTGTGCAATTATTCTGGAGCACAAACGCTGATAGCGGTCGAAGGTTATTATCAGGTGTTAAATGTGATACGCGCTAATTGATCGTGAAACTTTCTCGCGTCTAACATTTGCCGAGGCCATGCATTATGTGATAGTCGCTTCCGCAGGAAATGCGTTTTGCTTGTCATCATGACATCGCAGTTATAATTGGATAAGTACAATATAAAAAGATAAATATAGATAAAACATGAAAATATAAATAAAAGACAAATAAAATATATGAAAGAGGATAAGAGGATAAATAATGAGAAAATTAATCAGATTTAGAAATAAATATCATTAGTTGTTATATTTGTATTTTAAATGCGGATCTAATTAAGAACCATAGTAGCTTTTTAGCCAATAACATTCATGTTTGATATCCGAAGAAAACTAATTCAGTTAAGACCCGAAATTTGATTATTTGAAATACCTGCAAATACCTGAGCTAATATAATATAATATTTGAAATAAAAGAATGGAATTTCTAAACCGAAGTCAAAGAAAATTAGAATTCTATGGGGTAATATAATTTGTCCATAGGTACATTAAATATAAATGATTATTTTATCAAGTAGTTTTAAAACATAATAAAATAATGAATAATTATAACATTATTATATTATTTAATATTACCATGTGTATAATTAACATATCATATAATATTATTTAATATTAATTAAAATATCATATTATTTTTTAATTCTTTAAAGAAATGTTATTATATAATGTTATGTCGCTACATAATCAGTGTTTAAAATATTTAAAAGTCCAAGTATAAAATTCTAATTTGGTCATAATCTAAATTTATATAATAATTATTACAAATTGAGAGATAAATAGATTGAGCAATATAGTTTTGAAGAATCTAAATGACAAGCTTAATATGCCTCTAAGGCGCGTATTCATAATCCGTTCTTATTTCAAGATCGTCTTAAGTGGTATCTTAAGATGCTAATAAAATAGATACGGGTTCTGTGACTGGTTTAACCAATTTTAAAATGGTGTTTAAAACGGTCTTAAATATAAAACTATGAATACCGGCCTAAGAGAATTGTATCCTAAAATCAGAAGATTTTATATAAATTGAAGGCACTGACTGAAATCCATTCTGACTATAATCGGATTTATTGGATTTCTAACATAAAATATAAATAAAATATTCTATAAATAGTTTTCAAGGCATTTTCATGCAATTTGGCACTTAATTCTTCTTCAATTTATTCCTATTTAACTTATTCCTATCTGTTAGAACGATGACTATACGTAATCGAAAGAAATTCTTTCTTTCACGTCTTAGAAAACATTGCACTTACGCTTACCTAGAAACAATTACTTACAGCTAAGGGGGCGGAAGGAAAAACGCGAAATATATATAGTACTTTATTCGATTCGGCCTTCCAGCCTAAAATCCGGGACTTGGTTTACACTTAGTTACTTAACACTCGCTCCTCCATCCATACCTTTTTCCTTTCTCCTAATCTCTCTCATTCTTCCTAATTCTTTCATACATTTTACACTCTCTATAACTTTCCTTCCTCTCCCAAAAAATCCCTCACTCTAATCCTACTCTCTCTATCTACATGTGTCATTATATGTTCAATCGGGAAAAACGCGAAATATAATTGAGCGACTTTTCAGTTGCATAAGAGCAATCGGTGGTAACAACGTAACATTTCATCAGGCGCTCGAGCGGACGAACTGTGAACTCATATTCATGTTCAAGCTGGCTTTCATCAATGAAATTGGCACAGTCCGATCTCTTTAAATTATCGAAATTATTCCTTGTGATGAAGAATCGGCAAGAAGGTCGACCGACGATTTAATTAACCAAAGTAGAAACGCGTTTCAAAAAATATTCATGTTTAGAAAATATATTCACTCAAGAGAGAGAGAGAGAGAGAGTAGGAACTACCTATATAATCTTAAGATTATCGTAACACACTGTGATCGAAAGAGTTACGCGGAGAAAAGATACGTGCTACGCAGTCGGGCGTTTGTTAATTCAGTCGTATAAAGTACAGTAATCAGTACTTTATCAGTCTTTATGAGGACCATGTACGATCGCTCTTTATTGTCTACCGTATATCTGCACCTTGTTATAACCCCTTTACAACCGGCATTATTTTGTATCAGAGTCCGTTTAACAGCAGCAAATTTATTTTCGGAGAGCTTTAGCCCGCTCTCCACCATTGCATCCATAATGCACATCGATAAGGCGTTCTCGTCCAAAGGAAGATAATAAAAGAATTTGATATCCTTACTAATGACATCTTCATTGATGAAAATGTTCTCTATTTTCTTTATACTTGGATATGAACTTACATCGACATTATCCTTGATATCGAAATTAAAAACCGCCAGTACGGTTACGAGCTTATCATTATACGTGTCTTGATATCTTTTAAACAATTTTGCGACGTCCATCAAATCGCGTTCCTTCAGATTTTCTATGATGATCAGACCCGGCTGTAAGAAAGAAATATTGAATTCGAACTTAGTCCTGATTGGCGGGAAATACTGACGAATAGAGTATTGCCTCGGGAAATTTTTCTTTATGATCTCCACCGTGTACGATTTACCAACGCCCGTACCGCCGACGAGGGTTATTATCCTAAAGCGAGGCGTGTCAGACAGAAGACATTTGCTCAAATCGAATATTATTCCATCTTGACCATGAATCCGTTTCTTCAATTCGATTACGGCACTCGCAAAATCACTGCTGTGTTTGCGATCCTGACTTTCACTCATGTATACCGCGATCAAGCATACGACTATCACAGTCAATGGTAGAAACATTAAACGTTTGCATGGTAGAAACATTAAGGAGGTTCGATGGTTACTTGTGAGTCAAAAATGCGACTGAAATAAATGTCATTACAGCGATCCCAAATTATATGCAATATTAGTATAATGAATTGTGGATGCTACTTACGTGCTATATTCTTCGTCAATTATTAGTGTATAGAATATTAACAAACATATACTGGGGTATGAGAGCGTCAACGACTCGGGAATCGCTTATTTGGCCAACATTATAGGTTAGAACTTGTCACTTTGTGACGATAAGCTTTCTATACTCGAAAGCCAACTTAGAGCCTTCATTTTGTAATATGATTTACATAAACACTTTACACAAATAATCGCAAAACTTGAGCGATATTGACTACATAGTTTCTTTGTAATATAATTCAGAAGTTGACCACTTTTAGCCTATACTCTTATGGAGAAAGTCGCTCCGAGGTAGATTATCACTGGTTTAGTACACACTTAGCCAACTTAGGACTTTGAAAACCTCAAGGATTGATGAAACATCAAGGATTGTGTAAAGACTTAAAAAATCGGACTTTACTACGTGGATTGAAGGCTATATCGTCATAAAGTTCAGGTCCCAGCGTAGAATCTTGGATAATAAGCGATTCCCGAGTCGTTGACGCTCTCATACCCCGACATATATTCTATACATTAATAATTAACGAAGAATATAGCACGTAAGTAGCATCCACGATTCATTATACTAATATTGCATATAATTCGGGATCGCTGTAATGACATTTATTTCAGTCGCATTTTTGACTCACAAGTAACCATCGAACCTCCTTAAACGTCTAGAGCAAGACTTTATTTTCGACAGATAGTTTGAACGAATGTTGTCTCTCTGATTTTCCATTGGTCTTTTAGCTGATTGTTTACACTGAATGTTGCATAAATTCGCAGAGCCGCTGTTGGACGTTGAATCTTCTGCACAACTGCAAATGATATTTATTAATTCTATTTAGCATTATATCTTTAAGACAAACGCGCATTCTAGTCCTTGAATAATCATATTCACGCTAACTGCGTGTGCGTATGTTTGAATTAAATTCAGCTTTAATTTCACAAGTTCGATTATACATTACTGCTCTAATTAACAGTAAGTTAAATCAGTAGTTAATAATTAAATTAAAAGAAGCAAAATCAAATCTTTAAAGAAGTCTAAAGTTAGATGTCATTAATGTATCATGCAACAAAGCTCTTTTGCTATAATTTATCTGCAGAGAACGTACTATGATTCCTACTTGAAATAAAAAAAATATTAGTACTTCTGAATCAGGCGAAATTCTTCCTTCTTGTTGTGTGCTTTGACTAAACTTTTCCAAAATTCGTCGTCCAACTCTTCGGATATTTGCAGGATTTCGTCTTCGTTGAAGGATTTTGTCCTAAGCCGATTATAATCTCTCTCCTTCTCGTATTCACTCGTTGAAGCCGTTCAGGATATTTTCGCAACTCTTTGACATAATTTAGAGACCGATTTGAAAGGTTTCCTGCGATCTCGCATATCTATGCCTATGCCTATAGGATAACCTGCAAACTACAATAGCACCTGTTTTTTTTTCTCACCCGAGGGAAATCTACAAAATTTTTATAACACGTGTTTACACCCCGTTTCTGTTCCACGTCTTTGTCCCGCGCGGATCAGAGCATTCGGAGGGACCTTTAACCGAGGAGCTCACCTGACTTTTGTTAATTTTTATCGCTCATAAATGACTAACGTAAAATCGAAGTACGAGAGTACTCCAGGGTCAGGATGCCAAATGTCCTTTGTTATCGGCGTACAATCGGATCAAGGCGAACGAGGCGCGGGACGACCAACGTTTCTTCAACTCGGCACATTCGAGACGCAACTGGAGCGCGAGCTACACTGATGGCTGCCAGTCATAAAAACTCTAACCGTCTTAAAGACGTTAGACCGATTGTCCTCTAGAGGGTCTTCGACCGATGCCGATTAACTTTAATCGACGATTGACTCAATCAGCAATCTTGACTCATGTCGCCAAGATATTTGTCGTGTATGTCGTTCTTAACCAATCTTTTCAAATATACTACTTTTATGACACACGTGCATGGAAAGTGGCCCATTGCGCACGCTACGCGTGCGTGATGGACCACTTTCCACGCACTTGCGACATAAAATAGGGTGTGCACGACGTGCGTAAAGATGAAAATTTCCGGGTGCGGTGACCGCATTCGCCTTCGGCTCGTGCGTCAACTCCGCACCCGTGAATTTTCATCTTACGGCACTTGTTGCACAAATAACTATTCTTTAATTTGAATAAAGCTGTTTCGATTTTTATTTAAAATATCTACTAGGTCGAATTACATTACAGATTAAAATTACAATAGTTTTATTTACAATGAAACTTATATACTAAATACTACTGCCCGTATAACTCGCTCGCACATACACACACGCTGATAATAATTTATTGTTCGTTTCATTCTTCCCTAAATTATTTTTATCATTGTCCATATTTAGCTATAATTATTTAGCCAAAATTATAGTACGTTATGATATTTTGAGGTCTAGCAGAGCCAAGTTTTTTTTACAAGAAAAATGTAATAATTTTAATAAAATATGTTTATTTTATAGTGTTATACCTCTGTCTGTAATTATTTGTAATTAAATCTTTTATTTTATTAAAAAATACATATATGTTTGTAAACTTTGTATTATTTAAGTACTTCCTTGTTGGATTTAAAAATTATTAATTTTAAAATTGTTATTATATCCACTAAAAAACACATATGTAAACTCTGTATTTAAATATCTTGTATTCCCTTGTTAAATTTAAAAAAAAATTTAATCTTATAAAATTGTTATCATACATTCTTTTTCTAATTGACACAATGTAAAGATTTTTTAAAAATAGTACAACAATTATTTCTTAAAGCATTATATATGTTCTCTCTTTGTAATTGGCGCTGTAATTTAAAGAGATATCATTTCTTTATTGTAATAGATCACTTGATTACGTACTATTTTTTACTTAGGTTTTTTTGCGAGGTACAAAGATATTACGTCTACCACGTGTTACTTAAATTTTTTCGAGGTATAACACTACCACTTTGTTTTTTTCGAGGTAACAACATATACACTACTATACGTGTACTTGGCACCTTTCTTTACCTTTTTTTAAAGAAAGGTTAGCAATAACAACAAAATAAATTTTGGCAAATATTTTGTGTACTACTATTTTGTGTAGTAAAAAAGATTTTGAGAATAAAAATCGTTGCTCATGTTTCGTTTGTTTCTAATTAATACTTAAAATATCACGATGTCAGTATATAAGTTAGGAAATGATAATTGAAACGATAATTTATAGATATATATTTCGCTTCTTACTTCAATTAGATCATATTATGTTATTTACAATTTCAACATAGTATCTGATTGATATATTATATTCAGGTGAACAAATTAATAATAGTCCTTATTGATTGCAGTTCAAGATATAATTGGTAATGCGAAATTTATTCAAAAAATGTTTTGGGAAAAATTTAAAGGATCACAATTAAAACAGACAACAATTTGTGCTTTTGGTTAAAGCAAAGAATACTCTGTGTTTATGCTTTCTACTATTCTCTGCTTTAACAAAAATTATAATTTTACAATATATAATTGAATGAAGTTAGTAATAATAAGAAGCGAAATATATATCCATGGCATAAATTATTATTTCTTTACTTACCAACATCGTGATATTTTAAGTATTAATTATAAACAAACGGAATGAGCAACAATTTTCCTTCTGATAATCTTTTTTACTACCCAACATATTTTTACTACCCAAATACACTTTGAAAATTTCAAAGGAACCGGAGAGAGTGCCGTTATACTACATATTTACCTAAATTGTTATTAAATTAGCAAATTAGTAATTAGTAAAAAAATTACTAATTACGTAAAAATTAATAATATTAAGGTAAAAATGAATTACGCATTACTAAAAAAAATTGGTAATTTGTTAGGAAAAAATTTCGAGTTGTGAAAATTAGTATTTAGGCGAAAATAAATTAATTTCTTTTGCAAATTAGTAGTTAGTAGAAATAAATTCTTTATTATTAAAGTATTAATAATTTGTCAAAAATAAATTATTACTTATTTGAAAATTATGATGAATAATTAATTTCAAGTAAATTACTTATGTCTCTTGACTTTAAAAGTTTAATTGGTTTAATATAAATAATTTAATTATTTATTTAAAAAATGGTATGTGCTTTAAAAAATAATTATGTTATTGTTATATGTACATAATTATCACCAAACACATAATTAAATGCAAATATAAAATGTATTAATCCGTTTATTGTACCATAAGTTAAAATTGTCGCTCTCAATCATACTGACGTGATGTAGATGCACATGATCATGCGTAGTGACGTGCATGGAAAAGAAGATACATTCTTTCAATATTTGTACCTTATGTCACGAAATATCTTAAATATATGTCGCCGTTGTAGAGTAGTATAATGATGTCAGTTTGTCTTTTCCAAGTGGTAATTGTCCCCGAAAGGTAATGGCACAAAATGATAGGATATATGACAAGAGAAGGGAAAAGAAGGGCGAGATTGGCTGTCGATGATCACATGTTGACGTCTTATCGGCGTACATTCGTCCGAGAAATCGGATTTCTCTGCCTCATCGAAATACGATCGATCGAGAAATATTTTATGGTAGGATAAAATGGGAAAAGCTGATAGGAAAAAGAAAAAAAAGATATACGCACTAATTGTAAGTAAATCCAGGAGTAAAATTCTCAAACATGTAAATGGATAATGAACATCTAATCCATTTTACTTATTTTAGAGATATTCGATGAAATCGACTTTAATTATTATTTATTGGCAATTTAAATTACTTATTAGTTTTCTTATTTGTGCATTTACGACCTTAGACTGAAATCAAATTTACCGGGACTGCATAGAGATAATAGATAACTGTTACAGTAAAGTTAATGAAATTCTCGGAACTCCTCGCATGTCGGCTAAAATATTAAATAGTCCATTTAGCATTAGTCATTCTTTCCAAATTAGAGAACTGTTAGACTCTAATATATTTTATCCGTGGCATGTACTTATTTTAGAGGAAGGGATTATATATTTATTTTCTAAATCGTTTGGCTATATCACGAAGGAGGGGGTGGGGGCATGTAGACAATAACGGTAAATAGCAAACACATATATATACATTACGGCTCACGCGAATGTCACTCGATGCAAGAGAACTGTCGGAAGTTTTAACGGAGATCGTTTTCGATGACAGCCGTTCTCTCGCTTGTCTGCTCTCTGCTCGTCTGCTCCACCCGAATCTACCCGAATTAAGGGAACAAGAATTCCAAAGCTATTCTGTATATACAGAGTATCTCGAAATTGCCAGATCGTTCGACCAATCCGAAAATAACTTTTAACGAAAATGTCAAGAGGGATTGTTTATCGCATTCCTCTTTCCAACTTGTAATATTAAATAGCTTCGTATATAGAAATTTGAACTAAAATTTTAAGTAAATTTCGCTATTTTAGAGCGAAGCTCGCTAAAATTAAATTGGAAAAAAGATACGATTTTGTCTCCTACGGTTTATCATTAGAGAAGCTTCTTGTTTTCGAAGATTATCCATTTTTAGGTTTTGATCTTTTCGTTAAAGAAAATTTGATGTCAGATGTCAAATATTAAATAGAAGCATTGAAGAAAAATTGATACTAAGAAATCCATAATAAACATCAAATGATACAAAATTCCGTTTAATTTTTCTGCAACTTAGGAAAGCATCATCTTTCTCTAATCCTAATCTTTTTTCCTATGATGTCCTGTGATATTCTATTCATAATTCTATTTATATAATCTTACATATATCTCGAAAAGTGGAGATTAAACAATTTTGTAGACGGTTTTCTAGATATATCTATTTGCGTTTTTGTTTTTCCATTTAACTTTTTGTCATTGTATCACGATCACGCGCGAATCGTGTTAATGATTCTAATGAACGGAATCTTGATGTGTCGCGAAGAGCCATCATGCTATATCGCAAGAACTTTGCGCTCTTATTGTTCTACTTATATATGCTCCGTGGACTTATGCCCCGTTATGTCCCGAATTGTATAAATTTACTTTAGGTAATATAAATTATCACAGATAATCGATATTTACACAGATACTTTACTAAATTGACAAAAAAAGATCATTTAATAACATCTTACTTACAGTAACAAAAAGTCGAATTTTTTATCATTGTTTATCTTGTGTAAATGTATCAAAGAAACCACAACTCAGTCGCGGAGAACGCAGTGAACGCGTTAAGCAATTTGTAGCATCTTTTAGCTAAAAATAATATGAAAACTGATAACAGCGCGCGGTTAGAGACATATATCTAAGAATAATAATTTTGAGACATTTCATTTTTCATTACATGCGCGATGGCAGCATCTATGCCGATCATATCTCATATAATATATATAATTATGCCCCGGATTCCCTCTGTTATTACGCATTAGATATGCCAGTATTTTTATCTGTTCTTCCCTGTTTTTGTCATCTAAACATCTTTCTCTAATTTTACCAAAACTTTCTTTTTACTCCTAAAGTTGCTGTCAAATCTCAATTGTTTTCTTTCCTATTGTTTCTTCTCTCACTTAGCTCTCTTACTTTCACATTACTCTCTTTCACAAGTAATTGATTGTGTAACTTCCTTGCTCTTATCTATCTGGGCTTCCGTACTTTTGGGTACCTACACGTATTCCGTAACTCTTAAAAGTTGTCAAAAAGGGAGTGAAATGTGTGAAGTGCTGTATGTGTCTGGGCGCTATGGTAAAGGTTACCGTTATTCCACACATTGCCATTAATAAATAAACGTCAAAGAATCAATAGTTGTTTATACGCGATTCACGCGGTGAAACGTATATATATATGTTTATTGTCTGAAAATCCATATTTTTGTTTTAAATTATCAAACGTTCATCAGAACATCGGTCTTTTACTTGTCTAAAAATAATATTCTGGTGTCGCTCGTGTGAAAACGATTGGAATTTACTAAAAATAATTGTAGATATCAAAAAATAAATGTTTCAAGGTGAGAAGAAAGTTAATACAAGTTTCAATGAAAATAGTAACGAGTATTATAAAAGTCTAAGAAATAGTGATGTTTAAAAAAGTTTTAATCGTATTTCAATGGTTATAATTGGTACTATTTGTGAGAATTTAGTTTAATTATATCTCGTTACACTTTAATAATCTTTTGAATAAAAACAATTACATTCAACGAAAGGATTATGGATTATCGGTCTTTCTTCTTGAGTAGATTATGGAAGCCTTAACCATCGATCCGTTCATTTACCGAAACCTTGCAATATATTCTAATTGATGCAGTGAATGACAGCCATGTTAAAAATATATATTGTCTCCGAACTTATGATATAACTGAAAGAAACTAGATGATTTCTTATGAAAAAATAAGTTGAAAATGTAGAATAAATTTTATATTAATTATATTAATATTTATATAATTATAAGTTATATTAATATTATTTAATATTGCCAAACTTATTTAGAAGTAATATGTGAGTTATTTAGAACTTATTAAATTAATTTTATTCAATAATTAACGTTATTTAATAAATAATATGATAAATTAATATAACAATTTGTGAAATGGATGTCTTTTCATACACGAGTAAAATCATATTTTATTCGCCAGCTCAATATTGCGATTAAATTTATGAAGAATGCCATTTTATTCTTAATTTGGAAAGCTAATTGCCACACATCTGTATTAAATCTAAGAAAATACGATGCTCCTAGATTTAGTAGAATGTTGAACAAGTTCATCTTCAATATCCTTTTGTAATATATGCAAGGTAAAATATCATTTTTCTTTACAAATGGAAAAGGCTTTTTAATTTTGCCTAAAGGTGTCTTCTAAATGTCGGTTTTGGTATTCCAAATCGCCTACAGTATTCATTGAATCTATAATTCCTTTTCTTATCACTTTCTTTATTCCATTGACCATATTTTCTTTATCTATGCTGAGATAAATCGTTTTTTCCCCCTATGTTTTCTAATAATTTAAAACAGATTTTAATTATTTATAAATAATAAAAACCTTTTCTTCATAGATTATCAAACATAACTTATAACGTAATCTACAAGTGATAAGCTAAATAGGGTAAACTCGGGTAAGATGGCCAACCCATGTTCATTCGATGTTTCATGGCAAGCTAGATTGAAAGAACATAGGTTGGCCATTTTTCCTGTGTATGGCCATCTTAGCCGAGTTTACTCTATATGATAAATGAACATATTAACCCTTTGTAACTCATGTTATCAAAAATAAAAAAATATGACAACTATTTTAAATTGATTTACAACTGATAAATTTATGATTTAGAATGTTGATGGAAACTTTGCCGGTTTGTAACAGTATCACAAAATAAATGTAAAATGTTCTACAATAAATCTATTTTTATGAAAACATAAGAATGTAGAATAAAACTGCATGTTAAATTATTATTAGTTACGTAAATAAAGAAGTTAAATTGGTAAAAAATTATATTATTTGTACCTAATTTTCAAAAATGTTTACAATACGCACAAGCTATATAAAGCATAATTTGGAAATTTTTTGTTTATAACTCATTTATTTCATATTTTTACCATTAAATGTCGATTATATTTAGAGATAAGAAAGAAATTGATAAGATATGATTTAGGTGACAGTATGTATTAAACAACTTTTTCTTAATAAATTTTAGTATTACTCACAAGGAAAGATCCCCAATTCGGAAATTCAAAAAATTATGAAACTTGGCAACGCACAGAGGATGTCCTGATATATAATAAGCTATTTTTCTGACTGCCCGAATTTACTCTAAAGGAACAAAATACAACCTATTTTTCGTTTTTGTTCACCAACAAAAAAGGAAATAGGAAATTTATTTCTTTTAATGAGATTTACCGATTAGAAAAATTGGGGATCTTTTGCTTGTCAATACGCCTATATTTACATACAATTGTATATAGAGTATTTCTATCATGATTTTTAAAAATATATTGTTTGTTAATTATGTGTTACAGCAGCTTCATTCGGAATACAGGAGCACGTACACATGGCACGAGTACACAGGACCGCATCAGGAGCACACAGTTGTACGACGTGCGCCGCAGCCGCCACCGTCGAGTAAGTGCAGTAATTACGAATTACGACCCAATAGAATTGTTATTTTCGTTGTATTTAGCGAACATTAATCCTAAACAGAATAAAATAGCTTATTCGCCGGCAGAAAACGTAAGAAATTTTACTAATACGTGTAACAATGACGTGATACTTCACACGCGATATAGCAATGAGTTCTTATGTGAAGTTTTAAAATTTATTTATTAAACGACTGTTATATTTAATGTATAATTTTCCAAATGGAAAGATGCATTGATAATAATTTGATAAATGTATCGTGAGGTATATTTAAAAATTAAGAAAGGTTTGTAAGAATCGGAGAATCTATACTTTCATACTGTTTAGGCTTGATACATTAGAGAACTCACATTCACTCGAGCGTGAATCGGCCGATCTCTGTATCGATTCTGTTTTACACAGACATACATAAGTTATTTTTTATTTTAATACCTCAGTCGTCATTTATAATATATCGGGAAAGAGAAAATGTTCATGCCAATGCTCCCGAGAGCGTCTTATTCGCTGAGAAAACTTTTTACTTTTTTTCTCCGTACATTAGTCTCTTAATAGTGTCTTTAATGATTTCGTTTATCCGTATTACTCATATTATTAATGCACTCGCTCTCCATCACATTCCGTTCACTTCATACACACCATATTATCGCGATTTTATTACGATATATACAATACATTATTTTTTATGTAATATATATATGCATATATAGACTGTCCTATACAACTTGCGATTTTAATGGCAGACTCTCTGATGAGTTCGGAATTGATTTCTTTTAAGGAAAATATCGAGGCACTGGGGTGCCTCGACATTTTTAAGTTATAAGCAATTGATAAAGAAAAGTTTGTCGCAAATTACGTTTTAAGAAATCGCAGAAGTTATCCTTTAATCAATCAATTTCAAGTGAGCTTTACGTTAATAAAATTTTAATTTGGACCCTACACATTAAACATGTTATTGAAAATCGAAAAGTTGTATTAAATAATGATATCGCTTGATGTTGTCACTATGAAAAAAATCGACTTTAAATTCGCAAGAAATCTGTCGTTAAAATTAAAATCACGAGTTGTGGGACGATCCTATTTCCATTTCGATATTGTATATGTCATGATATATTTTTAGAGCAGCGCATTACGATACATATTGTCATATACCTGTTCTCTCGATGTTATTCTCATTTTGCCCTATTACTGATGTCTTTGTGTGAACGCTTATAAGTCAGAGTAGATATGCATTTTTACCTGCCGGTAAAGAGAACGTGGATTCGTTCCCGGCCCATCTTTCGGAGACCAGATGCCAGCTGTCGATCAGACCGGTGGAACTCCCCTCGCGTTTCCACTCGATCGAGTATCTTGGTAACGCACGATTAAGCGCAAAAATGTGGTTCTTGGCCTTGTTCAAAGCTGTGTTTGCAGATAACTCGTTTGCATAAAAATTTCTAACAGGTTTTTAAGGTAGTTCGATGATGAATGGCCGAAGTCAAAACAATGTTTATGATTTTTTTATTTATATGATTATAAAAAAATAGGATTACGCATCGCAAAGCTTCGTAACGACGTAAAAAGACCATTAGTAAGTCATTTTTATGTTGTAGAATAATATTTTGCCTGAAATAGATTAAAATAAAGTGTGTTTAACGCGTCGCTTGACTAGTTTTCAACTATAATTATTAATTTAAAAAAAAAACTGTACGATGGATCGTGTTCATCTTCAACTATAGGCTTTCTCACAGTATCCTCTTTCCATCGATATATATTGTTCAGACATTTTTGGCAAAAGATTTTTTGCAAACTCGTGTTATTCATAGGAAAATAACCTCTTTTCCTATTAGACCAATGTTAAAATCATTAAAATCACTTAATTTTGAAATTTAATATTTTGAGAACGGGACGGTGAATTATCTTTTTTTTTTTTGGGGGCTTAATCGATTCAGGAAAGTTCCTTCTTTCGATATGAAAAATAAAACCTATCATTTTTGGCAAAATTGTTTCATCATCGAACTACCTTAAATATCTCTTACATTTCCATAATATAACAATAAACGTAAAATATACAGCTCATGTTTAATTGATTGTAATTGATACATTTGTGTATTTATAATATTTAGTATATGCATAGCATTGAATTTTGGTGTAAATATTTAAAGCTGAAAATTAGATTAAGGATAATGACGTTATAATAAGGATAATTACAATGTGCAAGAAAAGTTTGAATATAAATTCCTCTAATTCTTGCTTGGAATTCATGTGATTCAAGGAATCTCGAGAATTTATTTGAAAACGTAAAGCGCTTCTGAGCAACAGTAGGAACAACGGTGTATACAGGATTCAAAGTTTGCTTTGTATTATATAGTACCTAATCTAAACTAACAGTTAATTTAATTTGAGATTTCCGTGTTTACTTCAATTTACATTGAAATGGAAAAGGACAGATGTTATCTATAACTATCTTATTATCCTCATATTGTCGTTATTGGTGGTAATTTTTACATTATTTATATTATATTACTTGTAATCTATAAAGAATATATAAATATTTATAAATTATAAAAAAGATATATAATAAAAAGTAAGGATAATGGAATTTCTTAGTCAAGGCCAATAACTGCGAATATTATTACCGTGTCAGAATCCATTTCCACTGATCGTCGATTTCTCAGCTAGCCGTCGCTCGAATTTAATCGTTCACGATCTCGCACGATCTTCCACGACCTCGTTTCGCGTAAGGCAATTTGGCCGCAATAAATTCCGCGCCATTGGCTTTTCCATCTTCCCGGTCGCTCCTGAAAAATGAAATAAACCCGACATGTATCGTGGACGATTGAACTCCGTTCTCCCCACCCGTGTGATCTTTAGTCGCAGGCGATTTTTTTCTTCCCTTTTTTTCACGCAGGTTGATAGATTTAACTTATCTGTAGTGTCGCCAGTGGCGTTGTGATGTTTGGCTTTTATGTTATCAAAGATGAAAGAAGAAATTAGGATTTAACAAACTTAATCGACATCGTACGATTATAAAACACCAGAATACATACGTGAATCTTAATTGATTGTAAAAATCTCTCTGTGAGTTAGGCGGAAAATATTATTATGTTAGGTATTATGTTTCATTGTGATATACCATCACTTATATTCACGATATCATTGGAGATTTAGAAGAAGTATCTCGTACCCGCCGACTTTTCAAGAAATTTCAACGGAAACCATCTAGTTCTCTTTTTGTTCATCGAGTACGAAAAAAGTGAATCATCGTTTTTACTTTAATTTGTTGTCGATATCTCACGCTAGGGATCACATGATCGATTATGATGGAGAGTCAGTCGATCAAGCGAAAAAAACGAGCATTAAAGAGGGCAGGGAGGGGGGGAGGAAAAGAAAAGTAAGACAAGGAAAACAAAAGAGAGAACGCGGTGCCAGCTGCGAATTTTGATTGCAGCAAAGCAACCAAGCGCGAAGCTACAATCGGCCAAGTCAACAGAGGATGAGAACAGCGAAGGTAAGACGAATGATTCGGAGCTACGCAAATGCCCAGGTTTTATTTCGATTTATTCTCGCTCACTCTCTGAAGAAAGTCGCCCCTCCCCCCTCCCCTCTCCTTGCCCCGATGCTACTGTTTGTATCTGCCATTAATTTGCTAACAAAAAGGCTTGTAGCTGAATGTCAACATATTATCGAACAACCATATTTACCTCAAAATTCAAGTCAAATTGATTAAAATTCATATTTTATGTATACAGGCTCTGTCGTAATAACTGTGTAACACTTTTTTTTGCAAGCATCGGGTAAAACTAAACAGGAAAGTCTTGTAATGTTTTGCGATTTTTCACTATTAATGGGAAATTGATTAATAAAGATCCGTCAATCTGTCAATGAGCGTGCATCCGTGCGATTGAGCGACGTATATAAGCGCACAGCTGTATAAAGTTGTTCTCTTCCCTCTCTATTAAAAATCTAGTTACGACTATTATTATTTATTTGGTGATCGTTTGGTAGTGTTAATGGGCTATTCCCAATGACTTACTAGTCAAAATTGTAATTAACAACACGGAAAAGTTGCGTGAAATTTACTTCCCCTTCTATAAAATTTAACTTTCCAGACTATAATCATAACTATTAGCATTTGTTTGATGGTCGTTTACTGACGTTTGGTAATTCATTCTTTCCTGATGATTGAGCGTAAAAATTGTAAATGATAACATGGTAAAAAGACGTGACGTATGCACATGTGAAGTTAGTCCCATCTTTACTAAAATTCGACGCTCTCTGATTATGATATGTAATCAGAGAACTGCAAGCATTCATTTGGTGATTATTTATTCTACAGTCTTAATGTATTTACAGTCTGAAAAGTTGAATTTTATAAGGGGGGAGGGGCTAACTTTACAAATACTATGCAAATATTTTTTTTGCGTTCTTAATTATAGTTTTCATCACTAATCGGGAATAGACTACCACCAAATGAATGATAATAGTTGTAACTGGATTTTCAGTAGTAGAGGAGTCAACTTCATACGATTGCTTTGTCACTAAATTGCACACTCATTGGCAGACCTTTATTAATTAATTTCTCATTAATTACTGTGAAAATTACAAAATGGAAAACTTTTCTATTCAGTTTCACGCTGTATCTGCTTGCAAAAGCTGTTACACTTATTAGTTGACAGCCTGTATATGTATAAAAATATGTCTTTAACAATACTATATTATCTATATGTATTATATATTGCTTATATATTATCTGTATATTTTAAATGGGATGCTTTAGACATAATCGCGAATATATAATTATTTATAGCATTTCTATTTCTGGAAAAATATGAACAATGAAGAATTAATTGAAAGTATTGAGTTGTTACAAAAGTTCTCTCGGTTTATTTGTAATTTCTTTTCGATATTACAATTTAAATATTTGAACGTTTCTGACAAACAAAAAGTTCAAATATTTGAAGACTCAAGAAACACTAAGCTCTTTTCGATTCTATAGAAAAGTTTTAACGAGTTTATGTAAAAACCAATAGAAATTTTTGAACGATTTAATACTGTTAATACTTTAATAGATAAACTATAGGTGCCGCAGAAAATTACATTTCTTTAACTGTTTTATTCTTTTTTTTTACAATGCTTAAATTCATCTAATGCGATGCTCCTCTAACATCGACTTTCACATATAATAATGGTCATTACGTATTTCAATTTGAAAATAATCATTAATAATCACTCACGTAATTGCGATCATTATGACGCCATTATCAATTAGTCGAACTTTCTATTTCGCTTGATAGAACGAAAGGCTTAACTATTCCTTTGCGTAAATTTGTTTTATAAATTTAATTTTAATTTGCTTGCGAAGAAACATTTTTTTATATTTTGCCTCTATAAATTTTATCGATAAATTTCATTTACCGGATAAAGTTTCGATTTTTCAAATGTGGAATCGATGAACAGCTAGTGACGTTTAGGGCATGAATGACGTATCGCAAGATATTTCGTTTTTGCATATCTTACTTCGACAATCTTTGCGAATTATTCGTCATGATAAACTGCTATTTGCCTGCACGCGCGAAAGTCGCGCGAAGCATGCCTAAAAGTAAACCGAGCCTATTATCATTCCGGCGAGAGCTGCGATTAATCAGGATAATGTTCGTGGAATAATGAAATTCAGTATGTATATACATCATGATACACATAAACGCGATCGTAATAATATTATTACTGGAAGTAAACATATATATATTATGCATAATATGAATAAATATCTGAACTCTTCAACACAGTACTCTTATTTTTTACTTATTAAGCTAAATTCTTTCTTCAGGCTTTAATTCCATGTTGCTAAAGTTGACTTTTGCGTTCTTTGCCATCAGAATCTATTAGAATGACAGTATTATTGTATAGTATTCATATTCTATCGTATTCTACAAAGAATATTCACTTATCGATTACTGTATCGCAGTGATAAACGTAACACTCAATTTTATTTCTATGTCAAATATCGGATATAGTTTTTCGTGATCGATTAATCACAGTCATTTGTGAGACTAATGATGAAACTAAACATATTTTTCAATAAATACTTATATATACTTAATATATACTTAATACTTAATATACTAAAGATATTTATTTGTTACTAACTAATCTATTGCCATAAAATAATTGGCAGCATATTACTCTAGTAGAAATTGAATCTAATATGTGACTGTGATGAGCTAATAAAATTGTATGATACATCACCGCTGTCTACTTAACTTTTCTAGTTAATGATGAAGTAATATAATTCTTACTTTTTCTAGTAATTATATAAATAATACTATTTGGTACCTATATAGTTGAAACTAACTACAACTAGATATAAAAAGCAAAACAATTTTTTAAATTTTAGATTATTTTTTATCAAGAGTATTTAAACTGATGAGATATATACAGTACATATGGTAAAAAAAAATATTTATTACAATGTATTTATAATTAATATCTGTAATTAAGATTGATCAGATGCTATAGATAACTAGATAGTTTTTTTTAGGAAAGAATATAGCTCCACTTATTTTACACACACTTAATGATGTAATGAATTAGCTAAATAAATAATATTGAAATTAATTATTTAATAAAAACTTTTTAAATAATTTACAACATAACATAACAATGGCACATTTAAATACATTAGCTTATTTAAATTTTATTATTTAACATACTAATATACTAATGATACTTTATTATTAGCTATTGCAAGTAAAATTACCAAAATAGAAATAATATCTAGTTATTTACAAAATATTAACTAATTGTAAGTAATTAGTATGCATTTTAACAAACTTAATGATTATCTAATATAAATCTCACTTTTAATTATAATGAATAAGTAACATTAAAATAAAGGAAATAATGTGGAATCATGCCTAATGTTTGTAAAAAACAGTTCTTTAATTTATTTTTAATAAGATGTATTAACTAAATAATTACAAAAATTCTCCGAATTTATTGTAGATATCTTCAGTTAATAGTATGTAAAGTAGCTTTTTTTGCACTTTTTATATTTTTCTTATTTTTTTTAATTAATAATGAAATTCATGTAGAAGAAATTAAAAATGGTATTACTAATTTTTATTAATTATGCTACTATTAGATAGGTGCTAGAAAGATTTTTATCAAATAATATAAGAGTTCTTTATTCTAATTTAAAAATGCTATTGGTGAAATAACACAAAAATCCTGAAAATCTTGTGGAAAAAAATAAACATTTTCCGGATAAATTTGAAAATAATTTTTTAGTTAAAAAAAAAAAGATTTATAATTTAATTATCAAAAATTAAATTGCAGAATCATAGCATAGCACAAAAATAGTATAGCTTAACATAGAATTTTTAAATTTTTTTTTATTCGATTGTGCACAATTGAGTCGCATTATTATGGATAACGGTGGAAGGATGTCTTAATATTTCTATATGTAACTTTAAAATTTGCAACGCAGTGCTACCATATTTGATGTTTGTTGACTAAACAACAGCTCGCGAATAATGATATTGATTGTAAATTCTAGCTAGTAATTAATCTATCTGATTTAAAAATTTTATATAGCCTATACTACCTATAGTCACTATCTTTGAAATCAGATTGGTTAGTTCAATTTCTACTTGAGTAGTAACATATCTATATATAATCAAATAAAGACTCATGTTTCGTCATCCGATTGAGCTGTCGATTTTTAGCTGCTTTGAAATTTAGAGTTCAAGCCGCAGGATTCTTTTAAAACATTTAAAGATTCTGCTCTAGAACATAATTAATTGTTTAATGTATAACTTGCCGTAAAAGAAGGTACTGTTTTTAAGTCATTATAATATTATATTGTAAATAATTTTTCAGATTTTTTAAATCTATCATGTACATTAATAATACATTAATATTTACAGATTTTAAAAATTACTAATTAAAGATTGCAAAATTATTTGCAACTTGGTATTTTTAGATTTTGCTGATTACAAATTATAGATTAAAATTATAAATTTAAAATGGCAGTTTCAATATGGTAATTTGAAATATTTGAAAATTTGAATTATTATTAGTTCTATGTATGTTCTATGTGAAATATGATCAAAATGTTAAATCCATGATTTTTAAATTAATACGGTCTCTACTGTGTACGTGCCTCACGAACTTTTCTCATTCGGGTCCTCTGATATTTTCGCTATGTTACTATATGTATGTAACATTATCATAAAATATTTCATAAAATTATATATCATATGCTTAAATATTATGTATACACTACATTCATCATGTCATAGTAACATTATTATTATATCTTCTTTTTAATAATAATAATTTTTTTATAGTTTTATAAATATTGTAGGTATATGATATATGTATGAACAAAACTATCAGTCTCGACAACGTGGGTCGCATATGATCCATGCGGCCTGAATAGAAAGTTAATTCTTAGACATTAAGCTTTGTCTGAGCTAAAAAAAAGCATTTCTTTTTTCATAAGACATTAGAGACGTAATGTGTCTGCAGTCTTCTAAACCTTGCGTAAAATATAAAAATACGTTCGTGAGTCAAACAATATCCTTGATTTTTCAAGACAAACGTCATTCAAGTTGAAAGCGTTAAATTCCACGTGGAATTCATCGCGGTCACAAATCATCGGTTATCTCGCTCTCACAATCTATATGTCAAAATATCTCTATCTTTTGTGGCCGACTTATCCGATATAAAGTGGTGTACAATACATATATACATACATAAATATATACCTACACATTACACATACATGCATACATATATACATTCATTCACACATACAGACATTATGCATACGTAGTACATACCCACATTTACTCGAGAGCGCGCGTGCCTATACCTATATAGTGCTCTCTCTCGTATTTAGCTGCACGAAATTTACCAAATGCTTACCTATAAATATGTATACACTCCCCTTGGACTTCAGGCCGATTGTAGTAGCGATTAATCGTTGCAATTGAATCATGTATATTGTATACGGATTGGAGGGAATAATAATAGAGAACACAAAGATCAACCGTTTCTGAAATTTGCTTAAATCAATTCCAAAATTGAAATTATTTGAAAAATGAAATTTTTCTTGGGGCTGCCATGGAAAGTCAAAATTTCTAGTGTAATTGCAATCGTAATAACGACTCTGGACTTTTACAATAACACTTTACAATGATAAGAACAAAAGTTTCTAATAATTTTTCACTAATAGTAATATTATGACATTATTATGAAATGGTAACAATTTAATGTTCGTTGTAAAACAGTGATCGAATTTAGTTGTAGTTTTTGGTTTGATTTTCGTGCTGATGCCCATTGTTATTGCCGTTCGCGTTTTAATGTTAAGCGATCGATATTATAGTGTAGCTTTCTTATGTCCACTTCTACCAATGTAGATTAATTTTAATTTCGATTTAACTTAACTTTTATCTTTTTCTAATTCTTAGAACCATCTTGAGAATATGGCAATATGACAGCTTTATTTTGTTATATTTATGTCATTTATGGCATATAATAATCACACTTTCATTTAACTCGTATTTGTCGTTGTCGTTTACAAAGATGGATGACATGAATGCAAATAAAAGTAATAATTTCTTTCTTGAAACATACCCGAATGGCTATTATTTTTAAGAAAATGCAAGTCTGATTTATACACCTGCAGTCAATAAACGCAGTAAATAAATAGACTGCGGATTTCTAGACAGAAAATATTTTTTTAGAAAACATAGGAAGATGAAATAAAAACAAATTTGTTTTTTCAAAATAAAATATATTCTAAAAATACATTTTTAGTATTACATTGTGCGTATTTGCATATTCTGAGACATATTTTAAACAATTTCGTATTTTATATAACAAGGATAATTACAAGAGATTATATAATTAAGAATATGTTATAAGTAAAAAATCTTGATAATAGAATAATTTTTCTCTTATCAAGAGATATTCTTAATAAGAAAAACTTATTTTTATTCTTAATTTATAACATTAAAAAGAAAAATTTACCTACTTATTATTTGGTTTTTAATACAATTTGCAATATTTATTATGAAAATATCAAGGATAAAGCTCTCGATAACAATAAATAAACTAACAAAGGCAAATGAGAGCCCGTTCGCACGATGGTCGGGCAACAGTAACAAACCAAAATTACAAAAATGAATAAATTATATAATACTGCAAGGACCGAAACGTTTGCTGTATTATATAATTTATTCATTTTTGTAATTTTGGTTTGTTACTGTCGCCCGACCATCGTGCGAACGGGCTTTCATTTGCCTTTGTTAGTTTATTTATTATGAAAATGTTTTTACAATAAAATTTTTAAATATTAATGAATTTTAAATACTAAGAATTAAGTACGTGAAATTTATACATATATTGTATATGTTTTAGAAAATGAAAAAAATTTTAAAAAGTTTATGAACCAAAATCAATATCTTGATAATTATTAGTTTGTTTGTGTAGCCTTAATGAATACAGTTTAAAATTAAAAAATAACTGCAAAACTACCAAAAATATGAGAAACGTTAATAATATTAAAGTGAATATGAATAAGAAAAAAGGGAGTGTTTAGTCAAATAGTTCGATTAATGTTAATGAATGAACTTTTAAAATAAATTCCTATGAACATAAATGAAATACAAAAGATGTTTAAACGTTGTAACACACATATAGGGACAGACAAACACACACACACACACACACACACACACACACACACACACATTTCTAAATGACTGTTATCTTCAAAACTATTATCAGATAATTTTTTATTAGAATATTTTTCAGCATATAATGCATATTATTTTGCATGTTTTTTATAGAAAAAAAAATATAAATATATGTTGCTGTAAATAGATTGTACATATTATAAATAATCTAATACTTAATTATTGATTTTTTCTGTAAATAAATCTGTACTCAAAATATGATTTCAAAAATTTATAGTCTCATTAGGTATAAGAGAAATGCAGAACATGATTAGTATAGGTAATAATCAGCATGTATTTCAGTAATAGGGGTACTTGTATTCATGCGATCGCACTTGTGTCAATTGCAATATGCATGCTCAGGGAGCCAATTGAAATGCCACGTGTGTTGCAATAACAGTAAATTACGTCAACTGTATTCCATTCTATTAACATTAATTATCGATTGTTAAATCGTCTGTTATAATACCTAATAACAAGCATGTGAAGGAGAGAGATTTACATTGAGCTCTCAATTGAGAAAAAGCAAGATAATCAGAAATCGATTTGTATTTTTAAATTGATAATGAGCTGCTCTTATGCTGATAAAAATTAAAGAAGTGTACAATACCTAGTATTTGCCTGCTCTGACATACGGTAATAACGATCAATATTATATTATAAATAATCATCATTGTACCGATAAGTGTGAGGCAAGTTATAATCTCCAACGATTAAAATATCAGCATTAGATGACATAGTTATCACTTCTTTAACAGAGAGACAGTCTTACTCATAACAAGCAGAAGGATCCGAGGCCGGGGGCAAATAAATGATTATGTATATAATTATGTTTATAATCCAGCCAAATATATGACAACGAAAAATTACTCAATATATGCCGTTACCTTCAAAGTAGGACTAAATAAATAATTATAAATAGTAATTGATATCCAAACGAACTACATTATCTATCCATGAGAAATTACATTATAATTATTAAAGTATAACTTTACATTTGTAATGCTATCATTTAAACATGTCTCTACTAAAATAATGATATCAAATTCTTCAGAGGCAGAGGATATAGCACAACGCAGAGCGCATAATTTCGTTCTTAAACTATATACATTCTGATAATAAACTAAAGAAGAGCGAATCAGTCAAGTTAATGTTGACAATTTCTTAGGCACTCTTTTTGTGATGAATTGTTTTATTAGTCTTGCCCGCATCTTTTGACACCTTTAGTTGAGACTGCAAATCCTTGGAAATGAGATGCTTTCTTTGCTTTAACACTAGATAAATTCATACAGGACTATAATACCGAGATTTATTCCACACAGAATTGCCAAGACATCCTTTAGTGGGTCGGTTTAGAGTGACCTTGATGTTTTCTACCCGGTCTTCTTATCCTAGGAACCTTATTGAATTGGATTTTCTGGATAATATTTTTAACAAGATCGACATCAGTATAGTTATCACCTTCTACAAGCTCCTCCAGGTTGTAAAATACGAGCCGATCTTCTCTTCCCTCCAATTTTTCAATAATATCCTTTAGTGGCAGAGAGGGGGCCAAGGGTTCAGATCTAACAACCTTTAGCACAACGCCTAACAACAAGTTCTCAAGGTGGTCAATTCCATTTGACAATGCTTTGACTATTATCCTTTTTTTTTCCCCTCCATATCAATTCGATACAATTCTCGCATTTCTCTACGGAAGTCAACAAATTCTCTGCATATTATCTCTTTGATAGTGTTAAGAAGAGAGGAAGTTGCCTATACTCCTTCTCTCTTTTTCTTTTAATACTATTCATTCCATGCTTTGAGATACGCTTGAGGAGTTTCTATAGTTCGTGAATTGGCCATTTTAATGAAGATGACTAGTAGAGGGGAGACACAGACCGGGTGAGATGCAACATTGCAATTGCCACAGACGATAGGCTTTATATCATACCAGCGCACCACAACTTTTGCAAGTCTTCCTTCTGTCCATGGTATTATAAATAAAATTTTAAAAAGAAATATAAAAGAGCAAACACAAAGAAAAAGATCGAAAATAAAGCAATATATATAATATTTTATATATAAATAATTATATTTTAATGTATTATAAATACTTTACTTGATATAAATACTTTACTTGATTGTTCTGTACTGATTTACAAACAGATTCTTAATAAAGTAATCTAAAAAATAACAGTTTATAAAATATCCTGTATATAATTCTGAAAAGTTTTTAATTATAACAATTATTGAATATTTGGTGAACTATAGAATAGTTTCTTATCACATAGAACTTGTGATTTTAAAAAAGCCATTTTTGTTTGCAAAGTTTATCTTATGTGATATTATACTGCGTTGAAAAATAATTCGAAAGTTGTTCGACTAATTGCGTTTAATAGAATGCAAATGCAGCTGCGATGATATTTAATCCTCACGCAATGAATCGAGGAAAGAGAGAAAGCTTTTGTTAAATCCACAGGCTTATCATTTACCGTCAGCTGTTGATACGGAAATTCTCTCAGCCATTGATAGCATTCTAATCGAAGCTGGGCTGCGGTGCACCGACGATTACGGAGTTCAGTCTTACAATTGTATGTCGCTGTCTCATATGCTTCGCAAAAGCGAATTTGGATACAAATGATTTGGCTTGCATGCTGTCTGAGACACAAAAGCGAAAACTGTTATTCTATGCGTAGCATTATTCCGTAACTAATGCGCAATTTAACGATTATTTAAATAATTAGTAATGAATAAAATTTTAACAAAAAGTATTTAAAAGATAATTGGCTTTATTTCGTAATGCGAGTACAGAGATGCGAAAGGGTAATTGCTTCTGAATTTTACTCCTTACAATCCGATTCTGTTCGCTCGAATCTTTAATCTAAAGTAAACTTGCCGAAACAAAATTTTAATTCGGATTTTGATTAATGATTATTCAATTAAAGCATGCAATTATTTTAGCAATTTTTTTCTTTGGGTTTGATCCAAAATGCGCAATACAATCTTCTTTCACAATTCATTCATTTTTAATCTGCGATAAACTTTATTGGAATACAAATTTAATTTGGATCTGAATATCAATGAGTCATATTTAATTGAAATATTTATTCAAAGGTTTTTCTACTCACAATCAGTAGATCAGTAGATTTCGCTATCTTTTGACCTCGCTATCTTTTATTTATTTCATCAGAGCTTTATTAAATTAATGAAATATATTCATCGTATTTAATATTAATTAAAATCGAGACAAACGAAAAATTAGATAATTATATTTTCTTCGTTCTTCGCTTCACTGTTCGCTGTATCGGTTCGTGTTCATTATACTGTTCAGTGAATAAGATACACCGTGGCACAGACGGAAATTGGAAAACGTGAAAAATAGAGAAATCAATTTCTAGTTAATTAAATTACATCAAACTTTGTATACATAGGTTTTGGGAGGGACTAATTGCGAATCTGATATC
Organism: Temnothorax unifasciatus; assembly: GCA_030770225.1. NCBI lineage: Eukaryota > Metazoa > Arthropoda > Insecta > Hymenoptera > Formicidae > Temnothorax > Temnothorax unifasciatus. The sequence continues at coordinate 64,589 of JASTWK010000858.1, forward strand.
AAAATAAAAATATTCTAAATGGTGGATACAATAGGTATATAACGGCCACAAATTACAAAATTTTACAATTATTATACATATATACATATATCACCATAAAAATTACTTTTTACAAATTTTACAGTTATACAAATTTAACTTTAAAAATTACTTTTTAATAAAAGATAAAGAGCGCCAAGTGTCCGCGTTCATAAAAATAGTTATTATGCAATATGTTGTTTTAATCTATTTTTGCTATAAAAAGTAGTGATATTAAACATTACGCCAACTGAGCATGAGTTTATGCACATCATAGAATTTAATTTTTTTATTATACTTAAGGGGGGAAACCACTGTGACGGCCGGGAAAAATACTATTTTCATGAATTTTTTTCGCGAGAAATAATAAATTTAATCAATTGGTTTGTCATTTCTTTAAAGTACATATATTAAATATATTGTAAAAAAAATCATTAAAAAATATTAATATTTGCGCCTTCAGCGTGTGGTGCCGTGTAGTTAAGCGTACGGATTTTTTTAAATATTAATTTTTAACAAAATGGCGCAGTTCTAAAAAAAATTCGAGATTTAGACGAAAATTTTGCCACTTTTTAAATTGTTATTTAAAAACTAAAAAAATCGTACGCTTAACTGAAGACAATTTTGTTATAAGCATTCTGTTCAAATTTCAAGTTATTCGGATAAAAATTGACCGAGATATGCGAGCGCCCAGCTTTTTTTGCGGAGGTACACCACACGCTGAAGGCGCAAATATTAATAATTTTTTATTATTTTTTTTACAATATATTTAATATATGTACTTTAAAGAAATAACAAATTAATTTAATTAAATTTATTATTTCTCACAAAAAAAATTCATGAAAATAGCATTTTTTCCGGCCGTCACAGTGGTTTCCCCCCTTAATAGAATAATAAAATAATGCAAAAAACTTGGTATTGAAAAATTGTGCTTATCATGACATTTAATTCTTTTATTATTATGCTATAGTTATGAAAATAATAGAATATTTTGCCCAAAAAAACTTGGCGTTACTAAATAAATATGCATGCAAATTCATGTGCATGTGTGAAGTTTGTGAACGAAGAATGAATTTGATTAAAAATGTAAATAAATATATGTGCGAAATAGATTTAACATAGTTTACCTGTATTGTATATTAGAGACTGCTTTCTTTCTCTACATGAAACATTAATTCACACAATAATAAATCAAAACGCCTCAAAATTAGTACCGATAAGTTTTTACTAAATATATAAATAGAATTAGATAACATAAAATTGAAAATTGTCAACAACCTATTAAAAAAAACAAGACCGTCATGATACCTATATACAATCAATTTAGAAGAAACTGCTATTAAAATTGTCAATCAAATATAATTATATAAAAAATTAAATATATTAAATATTATTGTTATAATGTTATTAAATATTTGATGTTGACAATGTAGTAAATAAATGTGCATTAATCTTCTCAGTATTATTATTATTGTTGTTATTATTAGTTCTTAATTTGTTATTGTCTATTATTGCAAAAGCAACCGTACATTCTTATACTAACAATACCTAAGAGACGACAATGACGGTGACGATAAAAATGATTTTGAAACAGATATTTTCTAATTCAATATTTTATATTCAACTGCTATTTAGTGGCTCAGTGAGCGCATATTACCTATTGGTATTAGATGTACGCATTGATTAATAATTATACTTTTTTGAGTGAATTTGTGACGAGCTAGTTTTGCGACAGTCACAATTTATTGTGGACTGCAAACTTTTTTCGATCGCTATATATAATATACTTGGTATGTTTACCGCATACGTTACCACTAAAGAGTATACACTGATAAAAAAATTTTTTTCGATGAAATAAATACATTTTATTGAAATTAATATTTTGATTTAAATAAATATTTATTTGTTTAGAAAAACGTTTTATTTTATTAAGTAAATTATTATTTAAATAAAAAAATTTATCATAATTTTTTAGATCAAATATGAAACAGTATAAAATAAGAATGTATTTATTTAAAAATAAAAAAATCATTTATTATAATGAAGAAAATCTGTTTTTTTAAAACAAGCAGCCGAAAACAAAGAAATTATTTATTACTTTAAATAATTTGATATATTTAAAATTAAGAAAACGAATGTAGTTGATATCTTAATTTAAAACCAATAAATGTTTTTTTAATTTATGTGTCTACATTTAATTGGCCGTAAAAATACATATTTTTGGATTTGATACACCACGCCGCTCAATGGCAATAGGAATGTAGACACATAATTTAAGAAAATATTTTTTTATTTCAAGTAAAGATATCAACTACATTCGTTTTCTTAATTATAAATATATGGAATTATTTAAAACAATAAATTATTTCTTTGTCTTCGACTGCTTATTCTAAAAAATAGATCCTCATTATTAGAATAAATAACGTTTTTATATTCTGAAATAAATATTTTTTATTTTAAAATGTTTTATATTTGATCTTAAAACAAAAAAAATCTGTTTTTTAAAACAAGCAGCCGAAAACAAAGAAATTATTTATTACTTTAAATAATTCGATATACTTAAAATTAAGAAAACGAATGTAGTTGATATCTTTAATTTAAAACTAATAATGTTTTTTTAATTTATGTGTCTACATTTAATTGGCCGTAAAAAATACATATTTTTGGATTTGGTACACCGCGCCGCTTAATGGCAATAGGAATGTAGACACATAATTTAAGAAAATATTTTTTTATTTCAAGTAAAAGATATCAACTACATTCGTTTTCTTAATTAGAAATATATGGAATTATTTAAAACAATAAATTATTTCTTTGTCTTCGACTGCTGTTCTAAAAAATAGATCCTCATTATTAGAATAAATAACGTTTTATTCTGAAATAAATATTTTTTTATTTTAAAATGTTTTATATTTGATCTTAAAAACAAAAAAAAATCTGTTTTTTTTAACAAGCAGCCGAAACAAAGAAATTATTTATTACTTCAAATAATTCGATATACTTAAAATTAAGAAAACGAATGTAGTTGATATCTTTAATTTAAAACCAATAAATGTTTTTTTAATTATGTGTCTACATTTAATTGGCCGTAAAAAATACATATTTTTGGATTTGGTACAACCGCGCCGCTCAATGGCAATAGGAATATAGACACATAATTTAAGAAAATATTTTTTATTTTAAGTAAAAGATATCAACTACATTCGTTTTATTAAAGATATATGGAATTATTAAAACAATAAATTATTTCTTTATTTCGACTTTATCGACGCTTGTTCTAAAAAATAGATTTTTATTATTAAATAAATAACGTTTTATTCTGAAATAAATATTTTCTTATTTTAAAATGTTTTATATTTGATCTTAAAAATGAAGAGAATCTGTTTTTTTAAAACAAGCAGTAGAAACAAAAGAAATTATTTATTACTTTAAATAATTAAATATATTCAAAATTCAGAAAACAAGTGTAGTTGATGTCTTTAATTTAAAACCAACAAATATTTTTTTCATTTACGTGTCTACATTCAATATGCTGTAAAAAATATATATTTTTGGATTTGTAAACCGCGCTGGTCAGTGGGCAATAGGATCGTAGACACATAATTTAAGAAAATATTTTTTTATTTCAAATTAAAATATCAACTATATTAGTTTTCTTAATTATAAATATATGGAATTATTTGAAACAATAAATTATTTCTTTGTCGCGACTGCTTGTTCTAAAAAATAGATCCTTATTATTAGAATAAATAACGTCTTATTCTGAAATTGTTGCGTATTTGAAGATTTGACATGAAAGCGAGGATCGTTCACGAACGCTCGTGAAGTTCCAACCGCGTATATTTACGTTTTTTTCTTTTTTTCTTTTCTCGAGCAAACGGCTCGCACCTGGTGCGGAGCGCGTGATCAGCCGCGTGATCGCAAATTGACCTCGTCAATAGAATGGTCGCCGAGAAAATTTGGAGCCAATAGGGCGATTTATCGTCACTACATTCCTTATAGGGGCATAACACGGAGCACCGGCCGCGATCGTTTGCTTGCTCCCGCCGGGAGGAGAGGAGCAGTGAGCCCTCGAAATTCATACGCGACGCTTCATCATTTATTATTCGCGATTTCGATTCATCTCTTTGATTTAAAAAAACCGCTCCACTAGCGAATCGCCGCGAATAGCGACCTGTAAATCACGAATTACGAATCGCGCATAGTCTGGCGCGGCGTGGCTTGCGTGCGTATACGTCCGCGTGCGCCGCGTGGACCAAGTGCCGTCGTGGCCGTCGAGCATCATCGCGGGCAACGAACAGACGCGAGAGCGCGAGAGAGCGAGCGAGAACGTGAGAGTGAAGGTGGTGCCCGTTGAGTTGATCCCGTCGAGTGCCGTAAAAGATTCGTGCGACCGCACACGGTGTTTCTCACCCTTGGACGTCCCCGGACGGCGGAGATCGGCAACGGAGCGGCCAGGAAAAAACCGACCGATAAATAGGCCAAGTGTGTGTCTGTGTGACGAAGGACGAAGGAAAGAGAAGACGGACAGAGTTGGCTCGGAGAAGAAGAGAGATAACGAGTATTCCGAAACTCGTATACGTGCTACGTCGCGAGTGAGAGTACGTAGGCCCGGAAACATCGGGCGCGCGTTTTATGCGAAGAGAGAAAGAGAGAAATCTCGCGCGATCGAAGCATCGCCGGAGAAACGAGAGGTTAAGAGACGAGCGAGTGAGGAAGCGGCGCGAGAGGAATCAGCAGGAATCGCCACCGGGTTGCTGGTGCGTGGAAAAAATCCGGCGAGGAGAAACGGAGCGAGCGACAACGAGAGAGAGCGCGAGGGAGCGCGAAAGCGAAGGAGAAGGAGAGAGACGGAGATAGAGATACGCGTAACATCGAGTGTGTCGCGCTTAAACAAAAGACAAATGATAAACGCGCGGCAGTGAACTGAGTGAACACCGTCTTTCCTTCGTCCAGACACGTTAACGCAGATAGATGCGTTTGATATTGACGCCATTTTCATCTTCTGTGTGGACTCGTTATTTTGATGTAAGTATATTGAAACCATGCAATTCGATCAACTTTTCGTCACGAGTTTGACTGATTTCATGCGTCTTATTTATATACTTTTGTAAATAGACAAAGATATATACAACTTCAGTGGACACTGTGACCGGCTGTGAACGTCTTCTTTGTCCGAATACGTGGCGCGATAGACACGTTTGGTATTGACGCCATTTCCATCCTTCGTGTGGACTCGTTATTTTGATGTAAGTACATTGAAAACCATTTCGTATAAATCGTATAAACCTCTCGACGCAAGTGTGACATAAAGTCCAGATTATTGAAACGTTATTATTATTAGAGACCGGATCGCAGTGCAGTTTTCCCTATTCCAAGTGCGTGCTAGCAGTCGTGAGAAGGATTACCCTCTACACCGCGTTGGTCTAGCGGTGTAATCGTAGCAAATATATTTATTTATTTATTTATATAATTATTCTCACGGCGTTCGGCCGCTAACACACCCTTGGAGTAGGGAAAATGGCACCGCAATCCGGTTTCTAATTATTTTGTATAAACTTCTCAATACAAGTGTGACCGTATCGAATAGTGAATTTAACCGAAGGTTACAGTTAACTGATGGTGACGAAATTCACCCTACCGATTTGATGTATATATATTTACAATTATATTTCGAGTTTATCACATTCCATGTAAATTTTTCGAGAAAAATATTGTTTTTGCATTTTATGTAATCTTAGCAATACAAATTCAATGCCTATATTGTTATGCCTATATTCAATAACTATATGTTACGAACAGGTAATGCAAATATGGCTGATGAAGAAGTTCGAGAATTATTAAGAGGTCTAAAGCTAGAAAATGTCATTGAAACTTTTGAAAGTAAGTTTGTTTTATTTTTAATATTGCTTGTCATGTTTTATCATGTTCATATATATAATTGGTTTATTAAGGTCCGGTTACACCAATCTGATAATATTTAATTTTAGCGTAACTCACTCTTTCGTCTCTTTCACTGTCCTCTTAACTATACGAAGAGTAAATATTGCTTGTGTTTTAAAGGAAAACTACATGTATTTGTTAGGATATTCTTTGCTTTATTTTATCTTTTATAGTTACAGTATGCAAAATTTTAGAGATTCTTATTTTAATAAATAATTTCAAATAAATTGTACTTATATTTTATAGATGCTTTATAATATATGACAAAAGTTAAGTTTTGGTGCTTTATCTTTATCTTTATCTTTTTAGAAAACATGATTACTATGGATATATTAGAACATTTATCGGAATCTACTATATCTGAATTGATACCAATTATTGGTCAAAGAGTGATATTTTATCTTTGGAAAAAGCATTATAATTTCAAAAGTACTTGTCAAACCATAGAAAATTCACCACCAAAAAAAAGAATGGTATGTTCTCTGCTTTTCTCAAACATTTCTTATTTCTCTAACAATTATAATACAAATAAGTAATTTTACTTTGCAGAAAATAATAAACAGTTAAGAATTTAATGTCTATGTACTGGCAATAATTATAATTGTGGCAATGATTATAATCGTGACAGATCGTCACCGCGTTTCGACCAAGGATTCTTGTTGTTCTAAATTGATATAATTTATATATAAGCATCTCAATTAAATATACATTTATTGCGAAAAATATTACTTTAGCCAGGGTGAGGTAATATTTTTCGCAATAAATGTAATATTAATTAAGATGCTCATATATAAATTACATCAATTTAGAACGACCAGAATCCTTGGTCGAAACGCGGTGACGATCTGTCACGATTATAATCGTTGCCACGATTATAATCTTGCCAGTACATAGTCAATTAAAATTCTTAACTAAATTATAAATACATATTTGTATATAATTTTAGTGATTTTGTATATAATACATATATAACAAAATCACTAATTAAGTTTTTAGTTATAATATATGCTTTAAAATCAACAAATTATTGTAGCTTGGTTGTTGAAAGCTTAATTAAGTTGCATATATTTTACTTACCATCCTCTGCTATGACAAAGTGTAATATGTAATTTTGGTTCATCTTGTTCCACTTTTTTATTGTGAAAATAGTTCTCAACAGGAAGGGAATTTTTACGATCTCTTCTAGAATTTATACATACATGCTACATTTTTCATAAAAAAT
>JASTWK010000859.1:0-71752 GCA_030770225.1 Temnothorax unifasciatus
AACATCATCACTGTATAGTTTTGACGTAGAACTACGTCTTTCTCCGCGGTATGGGGGGTATCCCGGATGTTTTGTAACGGATGTAACGGAAAAATATGTCCCCACCTTTAGAACGTTTAGATTCTCGCAACTAATAAATCGTAGAGTAATCATTGACATCTCATTTTAAAGCTTAAGAAGTCCCATTTATGAAAATCCAGCCCGAACTCTCTATTCTTTCCGTTTAGGATAAGTAGCGTTAGAAAGTTTAGCTAATTTCTTAACGATGTAACGAAAATATGTCACACTTTGAACGTTTAGATCTTCGCAACTAATAATCGTAGAGTAATCATTGACATCTCATTTTAAAGCTTAAGAAGTCCTCATTTATGATAAATCCAGCCCGGAACTCCTCTATTTCTCTTTCCGTTTAGATATAGTAGCGTTAGAAAGTTTAGCTAAATTTCTTGTAGATGCAACGAAAACATGTCACACTTTGAACGTTTATATCTTCGAAACTAATAATCGTAGAGTAATCATTGACATCTCAATTTAAAGCTTAAGAAGTCCCCTTTATGAAAAATCCAGACCGAACTCTCTATTTCTTTCCGTTTCGTTATAGTAGCGTTTTAAAGTTTCGCAAAAATTTCTTGTAGATTCAACGAAAACATGTCTCACTTTGAACGTTTAGATCTTCGAAACTATTAATCGTAGACTAATAAATGACATCTCATTTTAAAGCTTAAGGAGTCCCTTTTATGAAAAATTCCGACCGAACTCTCTATTTGTTACCGTTTCGATATAGTAGAGTTTGAAAGTTTAGCTAATTCCTGTTAGTAAACGCTGCATTGAATTTTGCGATAGAACAGTACGTATAACTTAATTTTTTAAAGAAAATTTAAAAAAAAAATAAGCACAGTAACAACTGTGCCGCAAGCAACACGTAGAACTACGTCAACTGTCACTATTTCATGTTAAAGTATTCGTGATCAAGGGAAGCCAAGGCCCACACAGGGCTGTAGCGCCGAGTTCATCATCAGTGACAGTTGACGTAGTTCTACGTTGTTGTTAAAGCTCTCGATGTAAGCTAAATGTAATACAAACAACGTAGAACTACGTCAACTGTCACTGATGATGAACTCGGCGCTACAGCCCTGTGTGGGCCTTGGCCTCCCTTGATCACGAATACTTTAACATGAAATAGTGACAGTTGACGTAGTTCTACGTGTTGCTTGCGGCACAGTTGTTACTGTGCTTATTTTTTTTTCTAGCTAGTGATGAGCCAGTAATGTAACGCTCACTTCTTCTAGTGACTTTATAGGAAATACTATCTAGTACTTATCTAGCTGAAACTAACTGCAACTAGATATAAAAACTAACAAAAAAAATTATTTAATTTTTTATTATATTTTTTTTTATCGAGAGTACATTCTAAACTTAGGACAAATTTTTATTAACTAATTTTTATTACCTTTTTACTACATATTGTTTTATTAATTATTTGCTGGCTCACGACTGGTTTTGAACCCGGGACCTCAGGATGATCAGACTCGTATCCTAGCTGCTACGCTATTTTGATTTATTAACATACGTATACTTTTTTGTCTATATATGTTATAACTGACGTAATTATATTATTTTTTTATAAATGCAATTAAATGTTATAAAACATACTAAATAATTAGCATTATAAATTTATTTACTTTTAAATTTGCATAAAATTCAGTGTCATATCTGATATATGATGACTAGAGGTTAGATAAAATTTTCGAGTCAGAAAGAGCTTGTTACTAGATATTTAAATTAATCGGCGAACAAGAATTGAGGTTATGGGCCGATTTCACAGTTTCTGATTAACTTGATCCTCCGATTAAACTCACTCTTCGTCTCTTTCTAAGGGAGACAGTTAGAAAGAGATGCAGAGTGAGTTAATCGGAGAATCGCAAGTTAATCGGAGACTGTGAAATCGGCTCTATATCATTCCACAAAAATCTCTCTAGTAACTATCTAATAGCAGCACAATCAACACAAGTTAGCAATAACCGCACCCACATTTCCACTTCCGTCTAACTAGAGAGAGGAAATCTCTCTGATCTAACATACATTTAGTGAATTTACTAAATAGTCGTTAAAATTGTCAGAATTTATTCATATTTAATTAATTAATAATACGTAATGCAGCGTTCTTTGGAAATTCTTACATTTTATATTTTTCTTATTTTTTCTTAGCTAATGGTTAAGCCCGAATTACATCTATTGTAAGGTTCACCATAAGCGATCGTAACAGCTATCGTAAGCTCATCGTATGAGTTGATTCAGCTTGAACTCTTACGATTATGACGCTTGTCTGGCGTTACAACATAACCTAACCTGTCAGCTTTCTCGACGTGCGAAGAAAATGTGTTTATAGATATATTGGCATAGATATACGGTTTACGACGGCTTCATTGCTTACGATCACGATCAAAGCGTTACGATTATAGATATAGTTCTAGCTTTAGATGCATGTATATTAGATAGAAGTAGAAATATAGGTACAGTTATTACTAATTTATATTGATTATGCTACTATTAGATAGTTACTAGACAGATTTTTATGGAATATCATAACCTCAATTCTTATTCGTTAAGGGGATGCTGGAGTGGCAAGAATTACCGACATTTTTTTTGGAGGGCTAAACTTTGAATTGGCTTTACGGAATTGAATTTTGTTTTTACAGAATTAAAGTACGCATAAAAACGGAAGGTGCTAGCGTTGATTTTACATCAAAAACAAAAAAAATAAAAAAATTATACGTATGACGTGACAACATTTGCTGCACATAAAAATTTAGACTTTGTACGTATAAAATAAGCATATAACACCCTTGGAAATACAATAAAGAAGAATCCTGTGCTTGCAGAAATGAGCTGCGAGCTTTAGTATAAGAGAACAAATCTCCTGAAAATCTCATATGTATTTTTGCGTGCGGAGTAGCATTGCGTGTAGTGAGAGATGGCGCAGCAATCGAAACAAGGACAGATGCCTCTCGTTAGACAAGGGCAGATATAGGCCGGTAATATAGAAAATGATAGAAAACGAATTAGAACGGAACTAAAAATGTTCGACATTACCGACATCGAGGAAGTTCGGCTGTCACTCCAGTATCCCCTTAAGGGTCGACAGGAGACCCAGGCAAACTCAGGTACACTCAGGTGCACTTTATGCACTAAGTGCACGTTAAACTGCACTTTATTCCGTATTTTATTTATTATAAATTTTTAAGAGCAAAAATGCAAAATCGGGCTCTGTAACTGACTGCATTATTATATAAAGAGTATATAAAAAAAATTCACGAATCTTGTTTTTACGGATTCGTAATAACGAATTACGGATTCGTAATAACAAGATTTCTCATAAAATAAGTTACATAGATTCGTGAATTTTTTTTTATATACTCTTTATATAATAATGCAGTCAGCTACAGAGCCCGATTTTGCATTTTTGCTCTTAAAAATTTATAATAAATAAAATACGGACTCGCAGCGAGTCGCAGCTAAGCCAACCCGACAGAGGTCTCCACCGTGTCTCCTGTCGACCCTTAATTAATTTACAAATCCTAGTAACGAGATAGTAGCTTTATTAGATTTGCACAACAATACAGCGCCATCTATCATCGTATCTGATATATAATGACTAGACAACAGCTAGATCACAAATAACTGATTATCTAGTGACAAGCTCTGTCTGACTCTAAAATTTTATTCTAACCTATACTACCTAGTCACTATCTTTCAAATCAGACCGGCTAGCTCAATTTCCACTCGGGTGCATACACTGCAGAGAAACAATATCTCCCATAGAAATTGAGTCGCGTTGCTGCGCTTATACTGTCTAGTGTTTATAAAATCTAGCTGCCTGTCATCGGCGCTCGCCTTTGTAACACGCGACGCCATAACCGAATGGCGCCGCGAAACCCCGATAAGCGGCTCTTCCTAGAGAGAAAAATAAAGAGGAGAAACCGGTTATGTCGCCTATTGGTCAAGTACTTATACTTCGACCATCGATGCTCGCATCTGCAGTGCAAGATGATATTCGTTTATAAATTCTGTCATCGACGTTCGTCGATACCCTAATGCCCCCCCCCCCCCTCCGCGCTTGGTAACTCTTCCTACAAAGAAAAATGAAAAGGACGTCATGCTAGTCGCAGGTCATAAATTATTGCCGCCTGTCATAGGCGCTCGCTCGTATCTTAAATGTGAAATGATATCTGTTTATAAATACTATATATCGGCCGAACATCGACGCGAGATGACATTTGTTTATAGAACATGTCCCGACGCGCTCGCCGAAACCCTAATCTCTCCCTCTTCCCTAGGACCCCTCGCCATCGAGTCCCCCCCCCCCCCCCCCCCCCCCCCCCCCCCCCCCGAGCGCACGCCGAAACCCTGATCCCCCTCCCCTTCCCTAGGACCCTTCGCCCTCGAGTCCCTTCCGCCCCGCTCCCCCTCGGAGCACCCGGCCTAGCTTTCTCTATATCACCCTACTTAAAAATATTCCAGAAGGTGTCTCGCAAGCACCAGCGGGTGTGCAAAAAAAAATGGACGAATGTTTAAGGGGAATTGATGGCGCAATTGCGTATCTCGATAATATCTATGTAACGGGTCGCACAGAAAAAGAGCATAAGGCGAATTTGGAAAAAGTTTGCAAAAGATTAGAGGATTGCGGACTACGAATTAATAAAGAAAAGAGCAAATTTATGCAAAACAGAATCGAAATACTAGGGTACGTAATAGACAAAAACGGGTTGCATAAAGCAAAAGCTAAAGTACTTGCAATGATAAACACCCCACAACCAAAAAACCATAAAGATTTAGCGTCATTTTTAAAGTTTGTAACATTTTACTCGCGATTTCGCGAAATAGTAGGGCAGCAAAATTGACTCCATTATACGAACTGCTAAACAAAAGAAAGTTCGAATGATGAGTGTACAAAAACGTTCGATTGTTTAAAAATGAATTAATTTCACCACGTGTACTAGCGCATTACGATCCAACAGAGCAGATAGTGTTAGCATGTGATGCATCGGATTATGGAATTTCTGCAGTATTGTCTCATAAATATAAAGATGGCACGAAGAAGCCGATTGCATACGCGTCTAAGAAATAGGAAAAAAAGAATTAAGCCGTACAATACTCGACAAAGAAGCGATGGCGATGGACTACGGATTTAAAAGATTTTATGAATTTATTTTTGGAAAAGTGATTATTCTGAGAACAGATAATAAGGCTTTGCAATTAATTTCAGGCCCGCGTAAAGGAATATCGATAACAGCCGACGATCGTTTTCAGAGATGGGCTTATTTCCTATCAAGATTTCGGTACACTATAGAACATGTAAAATCTGAAGCAAATGCAAATTGCGATGCGTTATCTAGACTTCCAATTGAAGATAAAGATAATGATATACTGTTGTCAGAGTTAGAACCGAATTTTTCGCATATAAACTTTTTCGAAGAAGGAGTACAAACTTTTGATCACAAAATGTTAGCAGCCGAAAGTAAAAAAGATAACACGGTTAGCAAAATAACAAAGTATGTATTGAGCGAATGGCCTGATGCAAAAAAATTATCAGATAACGAAAAGTGTTACTATTCAAAGCGATTAGAATTCACAGTTGAAAAAAGATATTTATTTTTGTAGGAATGGGAATGCGAGAGAAGATAAAATACAGGCGAACCAGTCTTATTCAATATAATCATGCAAAATATATTTTCTTGACAAGCGACGAGAACAGAATTACAGGAAGTGTGAATTCCGTTGATGTGTGCAGCGCGCTAGCGTAGATAGCGTGGACAGCGCCATTGAATAGAAAGCGCCGCCTGACGCTTCCGAATGGAAACGATTCGAACTGTAGAGAACGCTTACTCCAACACTCCTTCTCGCTTCGATCAGTTCGAAAAAATCATTGAACTCCTAAATGGTCCGTCAATTCCATAAAGCGTTCCTTAGGTAATGGTTTCGTCAATAGGTCGGCCAGCATCAGATGAGAAGGACAGTATTGTACAGCTATTATTTTCTTCTCCCGTAAATCTCGAATTTGATGATACCTTACATGGATATGTTTGGTGCATGCTTCACACCGGTCTGATTCAATTAGGTGTATACATCCCTGGTTATCTTCATTGATGATGGTCGACCCCCTCATAGGAATATTCATGTCTTTCAGTAGTTGTCTAAGCCATAGCAATTCTTTACTTGCATATGAAGCTGCAATATATTCAGCTTCTGTCGATGACATAGCTACTGTTGTCTGTTTACGGCTTGACCAAGCTATGGTTCCATTTCCCAGTCGAAATATGTATCCACTAGTCGACTTCCTGTCAGTTGTGTCTCCAGCCCAATCTGTGTCTACGAAACATTCCAGCTCCGTTTCTCCAAAGGAAGACAATCTCAATTTCTTGTTTATTGTGGATGCGAGGTAACGCATTACTCTCTTCACTGCTTTCCAGTCTTTTTCTGTACGATTTTCTACGCAGCGGCTTAAGATACCTACTGCCAAAGCAATATCTGGTCTGGATACTGTAGCGATGTATAACAACGAATCGATGGCTTTTCTGTACTGAGAATTATGTGGTAGTCTTGTACTATTGTCTGCTCCTGAGCTCAAGAAACTTGTTTTCATTGGTGTAGCCATTGGTTTTGGTTCCAGTAAACCATATTTTTTCCAACATTTTGGAGATCTTCCCCTTCTGGCTGAGTAAGAACGATCCATCTGCTTCGCGTTCTATCTGAACGCCGAGATAATGGCTGACATCTCCTAAATCCCTGATGTTGAAATGTCCCTGAAGTTCTCTGCTTACTTCCTGAGTCACCTTTGCAGATGTGCCCGCCACCAAAAGATCATCAACATAGAGCAGAATGTAGGTTGTGCTACCATCCTTTTCCTGTCTAGTATATAGGCACGGGTCAGCACTTTTCTGTTCAAAACCCATATCAGTGAGCGCCTCGGTAGCCGTTTTATTCCATGCACGCGCTGACTGCTTGAGCCCGTAGAGACTCTTTAATATTCTCAAGACTTTGGATTCGTGTCCACGCTTTTGGAAACCTGGTGGTTGTTCCAAATAGATCTCTTCTTCAAGTGGTCCATTTAAATATGCACTCTTCACATCCAAATGACGTACGTGCATTTTCTTGTGAGCTGCTACAAGAAGTAAAGTACGAATCGTTTCATGCTTGACCACGGGTGCGAATGTCTTATCGTAGTCTGTCCCGTGAGACTGACAGAAACCTCTAGCTATCAGGCGAGCTTTGTAAGTGTGTACTTGACCTTTGCTATTTAGTTTAGCCTTGAAAACCCATTTGCAGGTGATTGCCTTCTTCTCTGGAGGAAGATCAGTCAGTTCCCATGCTTGATGCTCGTTTAGAGACCTCATTTCTTTTTCAGCTGCAGTAATCCACGGCTGTCGTTCTCGTAATGGTAGTTGTAACATCTCTGTCCATGATTGCGGTTCCTTGACCGGATTTGATAGTACTTTATAGACCAGTTTTTGTGGAGGTACACCTTTATTCACTCGTTGTGATACCCGTCTTCTTGGTGTTTCCAGTGTTGATAGCGGCATTTCATATTCTTCGTCAGACGTGTTGCCCTCAATTTCCTCTTCTGGTCTTGAAGCTTCTTCATAACTAGTCTCTGGCATTTCATACTCGATTCCTTTTATTACATTAGTTTCTGCTCCTTCACCTCGTGAAATTTGATGCAAGTTAGTTTGATTTACGTCGTGTTCTATTATTCTCACAGAACGACTGATCCAAATTCGATTTGTACTTGGGTCCAAAATTCGATAGCCCTTAGTGTTTCCATCGTAACCAACAAGCACGCCTTCTTCAGCTTTATCATCCCATTTTCTGCGTTTTTGTTTAGGAATGAGCGAATATACCTTTGAACCAAATATTCTAATATGACTAATATCTGGTTTTTCTCCAATGAATAATTCGACAGAGGTTTTATCGATGCTACGACTTTTCATCCTGTTCTGCAGATACGTTGCGGTTAAAACTGCTTCTCCCCAAAAACGATTGTCCAGATTAGCGTCTAAAAGCATACACTTCGCAGCTTCCGTCAAAGATCTGTTTCTGCGTTCTGCCACGCCGTTCTGCTGTGTGATATAAACTACTGTGAGTTGATGCTGTATTCCTTCTTTCCGTAGAAATTCCGTTAGCTCAGATGATACGTATTCTCTACCGTTATCCGTACGTAGGGCAATTGGCTTTCTACCAAATCTTGTGTACAGTGCTGTAATATATTCCTTTATGATACCAGGAACCTCATCCTTTGATTTCAGCAAACGCACCACTGTAAAATGAGAATAGTCATCAATAAGAGTTAAAAAATATCTGTTACCGCTCGGTGTAGCTGTCTGCATCGGTCCACATAAATCTGAGTGAACTAGTCTCATTGGTTTTTTCTCTCTTTTTTTGCTTTCCGGGAATTTTGTTTGAGCCAATTTTCCTTTAATGCAGTGTTCACATACTATCTCTTCAGAACACTTAGCTATGTTTATTCCTGTTGCCCAGCCTTTATCTATTAGACGCTTTATCGCAGCCGGATCTTTGTGACCTAAACGACGATGCCATTGATGTATACATGTTGCCACGTTTGCAACTCGAGTCGAAGCTTCTACTTCAGTTGTTCTCAATCTAAACATATTTCCATCGTTGTCTGCGAGAGCGATGACTTGTCGTCCTTGATAGAAGGTGCAGGTATCTCTCTTGAATACCACTCAATGACCTTGTTCCGTTATTCTTCGTACAGAAAGTATTCCGCCATCAAGCTGTGGAACGTAGAGCACATTCTTTAGTTCTATCATCTGAATGTGATTGTTTGAAATCTTGCAGGCTAAATGACCATCTCCGATTCCAGTTGCCTTAACAGAAAAACCATCAGCGAGATATATTTTTGTAGTAGTTTCTTGCAATACTGAGAAAAAAGCTTTTTCGTTCGTCATATGATTCGTTGCGCCGGAATCGATGTACCACGTCCCAGTCTTAGCTGTCCGGATTTCTTCGCACACTTTGAAAGTAATATGATCGCTTTGAACATCAGCCTTTGCCGCCGAAGATTTACCTTGTTCTGTGTTTGTATTTTTCTACTGCTGTAATTTCTTAAAGGAGAAACAGTCGGCCTTGACATGACCTGGTTTGCTACAAAAGAAACATGTTTGCGTCTCTTTATTATTTCTCTTGTTATTTCGTTTTCCTTTTTTGCCTTTGTTAGAATTAATGCGTTGGCTATTACTACCTTTCTTAGAAGCCACAACTGCCGACTGAAGTGCCACTTCCGAACTGGTTTCATTTGACTCACCGCTTTCGATACGTCTCTAGTATTCGTCCAGCATCTTTCCGGTTACGTATTCCACCGTCAAGTCCGCTTCGTCTCTTCCCTCAAGTGCCGTAACAAGACCTGCGTATGATTCTGGGAGACTTACTAATAGTACTGCGACAATCTCTTTATCCTCAAGTGGTTTTCCGGGTCCGCGTAACAAACCAACCACCTCCATAATTGAGTCGATGTGACTGCTCATAGGTCCGCCACCATAATGAATGCCATATAGTTTTCTTCGTAGATATAACCTGCTGCCAAATGTTGAACGCTCGTACTTTCTCGACAGCGCCTGCCATACATTGTATGCATTATCAAAATGAGCAAAATGTATCAATTGATTGTCCTCTACACTCAGAGTTATGCATGCCATGGCCTTGTTATTACGCTTTATCCACGCATCATTAACCTGTATGGGCTTAGGTTCGCTTACAACATCCCATAAATCGTCGCGTATTAGTATTGCTCGTACTTTGGTTTTCCAGAAAACGTAATTTCCTCCGTTCAGCAATGGAATACTGAATTTTAAATTGTCTTGTGCCATTTTTTACAAACGGTCGGCTTACCTTGCCGCTTACCTTGCAGAAAGACAATAATACTAATACACCGTACAGCGCAAAACTCCTCTTTTTCTTTGAAGCCACAGTTTCGTCAGTATACTGGGCCCATAACCTGTAGGAATGGGAATGCGAGAGGAGATAAAATACAGGCGAACCAGTCTTATTCAATATAATCATGCAGAATATATTTTCTTGACAAGCGACGAGAACAGAATTACAGGAAGTGTGAATTCCGTTGATGTGTGCAGCGCCATTGAATAGAAAGCGCCGCCTGACACTTCCGGATGGAAACGATTCGAACTGTAGAGAAGCGCTTACTTCAACAATTTTGAGGTTTACGTGCCGTCATTCCGGAAAATATGAGATTGTCAATATTAAACGAATTACACGCCACGCATCTGGGAATTGTAAAAATCAAAATGTTTGCGCGCTCGTATGTTTGGTGGCCAAGAATAGACTCAGATATAGAAACATTGGTAAATGGATGTAAAATTTGTTTGATTTAACATAAAAAGCCGCCACATACGCCATTAACGACGTAGCCTTGGCCGAAAACATGGAGTCGCATTCATTGTAATTTTGCTGGGCCATTTTACGGTAACATGTATTTGATTATTATCGATGCGCACTCAAAATGGCCTGAAGTAATTAATTTTAAGAATAATATAAAGACTTAAAGGCTGATAGAAGAATTCAAAAGCTTGTTCACGCGTTTTGGATTACCATTGCACTGCGTTGCGGATGGAGGACCGTAGTTTAGAAGCGTACAACTTCACAATTTCTTAGAGAAAAACGGTGTAAAACATACGTATTCGCCTCCATACCATCCAGCTACAAACGGAGCTGCGGAAAATTTCGTACAAATCTTTAAAGATAAAATTACAAAAATTATTCAGGAGGAGAGACACTGGACACAGCTGTAAATATGTTTTTGTATGATTATCGTAGTATCGAGCATTGTATTATGCGTAGAAGTCCAGCGTATCTGATGTTTAATCGCGAATTACGAACGCGATTTGATTTCTTGAAGCCGAATGTAGCTGAAACGATTGAGGAAAAGCAACGCGCGCAAATCGTAAGTAGAGCAGCTAGGCGCAAAGTTGAAGTAGAAGTTATAGGTGACGATGTCATGGTCGATGATTACGGCATAAAAGCCGATAAGCAAACCGCAAGTAAAATCGTAAAACAGACTTTGCCATCTACGTACGTCGTGCAGACCGATAAAGGTGCAATTCAAAAGCGTCACATCGATCAGATAATTAAGGGCCAATCGAACAAACCAATATCGCGTCGCTCTTCACGCTTTCAATAGAGCTTAAATTTAAAAGGCGGGAGAGTTGTGATTTATCATGGAGCGCGGTACAATAGCGAACAATAACACCGACACGCTGCGACGGAGTGAGTGGAGCAGCGCCGATCGACAACGAGGCCAGTACACTGTCGGCTAGCAAGGCGCGCACCGCGTGCTCCCAAGCACAATGATAATAAATGTTGGTCACTGATAGACTGACTTGCATCCCGATCCCGAATATACCACAGATATAGATTTGATAAAAATTCAAATATAGTATACCTGGAATACAAAGGTTCCCAACACTATAACCTGCAGTGCCTGCTATGTAATGTCCACCTCTACCGATTCCTTGGATGTCCCTGATCCGACCTCCGGTACCCGTTGTAGCACCACTAAAAAATATTATTTCGTATTTAAAAACGTACGAGAAAAAATCATGAGAACAAAATAATTAAATATTTCTGCTATTTCAAAGAATAAATAAAACAAGTTACAAAGAGTCTTATGACAGTAAACACAGTAATATAACATATATATATCTCAGATATAGAACATTAAGTATCACGAAGTACTTAGTTATGTCTCAAGTAACTCACAAGTTACCTACATGTAGCACCCAATGTCAGCATCAAAAGTACTTCTGTGATATATCTCTGATATGTATCACTATACTCGAAGTACTCTATCTGTGATACATAACAATGTAACATATATGTATCAGATATAGAACATTAAGTAACATATACATTTCAAATGCGTAACAAGTGACATATATTTATACTCGGTCAGATATATGTAACGTCGACTCAAAGTTGATTCGACATTGAAGCGATTAATAGCTTGTTTGAATCGAATTAAGAAAAGTCAATTGATCTTTCTCGATTCGATTCAAACAAGCTATCATTGCTTCGACGTTCTTATTTCTGCGTTTAAAGCACCAACGTGTAAATGCACATGTAGACTCTTAGATCCCCTGTAGGGTAAGCAAGCTGGTGGAGCTTTGGTTGTCCATAGTGAACTCTACACAGATAAAAGAGCATTCTTATTTAGAGAATATCTTTATCTTTGATATGTAAATCTTAAAATGAGATTGTAAAGCGTTAAACAAAGATATATTACTTGTATCAAACCATTGCATATAATTCAATAAAGAAAAATATATTCTTATATTATTCAAAAATAATTTTTATTAATGGAAAGCAAAAAAAATTGGATAGAGAATAACAGTTACTTTCAAACCAAGAATTCATATAACGATAAAGACAGTTTAATCTTATTTTAAAATTCAATACTCTCTACGTGAACGCAAATAATGTTAATTCAATTTTATTATGTTACAATGAAAAAGAAGTAATCGGAAGAAGAAGACATTGTGGCGACCTACGCCACCCATAAAATGCATCCGCGTATTTTACGACGGTAGTTCGCAACAACGCCGCTGAGCAGCGCATGGCAAGAAGAGCTTTTTCGTATTTAAAATAACGTATATAAGCAGACCCTCCTGTGAGGTAAAAAGCAAATTCGGTTTTAATACCTCATTATCATCAACAACAATTATTTTTTAATATAATATATTTTTCTTTATTGAATTATATATAATGCTTTGATGTGAGTAATTTATCTTTGTTTTACGTTATATAATCTCATTTCAAGATTTACGTGTCAAAAATAAAAATATTTTTTAAATAAGAATGTTCTTTTCTTCTGTAATAGCTGTACTGGAATATGCTCATAACAATGCTTAGAAGCCGGGCACGAAGAAAAAAAGAGATAGGTTGCTCAATGTCCAGATAGAGAAAGAAACGGACATTGAGCAACCTATCTCTTTTTTTCTTCGTGCCCGGCTTCTAAGCATTGCAGTGAGCATTCCAATATATAGTACAGAGTTCACTGGTTGTCCAATTGGGCTCCTCGATCAATAAGCGTAGGTGCTCTTTTTGGTATGCGTTGCCATTAAATGCGCATATAATACGGGACAAATAGGCGCTTTAAATGTGCATTTACGACCCGCATTTAATGCAAAGTTTAATCAGAGAGAAACCTGAGAGCGGTCACCGGGATCATTCCGTTCCAGCGGACGTATACTGACGCGCCGCCTGAGAAAGTGGACGTCAACTACGTCGTTACGCTCGGTAACGGTACACACATGGTTCGTGTCCGTGCTATGATTCGTGTCCGAACTACTCAGATGGAGGGGATATGCTAGTCGCGCAAGCCCCTTTTCTGTCCGTGTACGCTCGGCACTCGGTAAGCTTCGAGCGGAAAGAGAAAGACAGACATACGATCTGCTGTCTCCTTCTCTATTGAGCTGTGACGTCTGACGTTGCCGACGTTGCCGCTTAGCACGCGCCGGCTATACCACAATGCCACGCATTTCGGGTATCGCTCCTCGCGTCTCGCCGAATGCCGAGTCTCGAGTTGGCAAATCGACGATGCGCTATACGTTACATTTGCGTTTATATTTACAAATTTTAATTTATATGTATTTATAAATATATATATATATATATATATATATATATATATATATATATATATATATATATATATATATATATATATATATATATTAGGGTGTGTCATTTTAGGCGACTTTTTTTTCATTTCACGAATAGCATATATACTTCCAGGAAGGTAAAATAAGATACCTGGTAAAGTTTGAGCCCTTAATATTAATATTAACAAGTCGCTCATCGCGATTTTTTAGTTTTTATTTAGTATGATGGAAAAAATTTTATAACTATCTAACAAACAATAATACAGCATTTTTCTACATAGGTTTTTTGTAGAAAATTGAACAATCTACAAAAAAGATCTCTTATCATTTTTTCATAAATTTAACCGTTCAAAAGATATTCAAAGTTAAAGTTTGATAAATTTTATAAAATTGTTTTTGCTTCTTATGAATTTTGTATCAAGCATCAAAATTACGAAATAACAATACATATTTATGTACAAAATAAAAAAAAAATTTATTTTTTAAAAATACACATTTAACGTATTAAGACTTTAACTTTAAACCTTAGTATCTTCTAAACGGTTATATGAAAGAAAAAAATACAAGAGACCTTTTTTGTAGATTGTTCATTTTAACATACTAAAACATTAAACATTAGTCTAGACTAAACGATTGATACAAAATTCATAAGAAGCATAAAACAATTTTATAATCATCAAATTTAAAAATGCAGAAGGGTTGGGAGAGGGAAAAATGATAAGAGAGGTTTTGGAGAAGAAGAAAAAGGGAGAAAAATGGGTATAGAAGATAGTTATAAACTTTTTTCAGATACTAAATAAAAACTAAAAAATCGCGATGAGCGACTTTTAATATTAATATTAAGGGCTCAAACTTTAGGGATCTTTCCTTCTTATATTGCTTTCTGGAAGTATTTTTCTCCCTCTGACACACCCTAATCGCTCTCTCTCGCGCTCTCTCTCTCTATCTCTCTCTCGGTCGGAGCCCACGAGATCTCGAGAGAGATCCTAATGCCTTCGAGTCAATGCTTCGGGGAAGGTACCGTGACCTTATCGGTTGCTCTCTGCTCGATGAAACGCAAGAAAAGAAAGGATAGAGATTTCTAAAATATGAGAAGAAATTATGCGTACATGCTTTGTCGCATGGGTGGAGGAAGATAAATGGAGGAAGATTAAAAATAAACTGTCCAGTAAATTTATTTGGAATTGTATACCAGCGAAAAGGGAACACAGGAAAGGAAGAGCAAAAGGAGGGATAATAACAGCGGTCAACAAGAATTTGAAATTTGTAGAGACTAGGAAGATTAGCGACAAAGTGGCAGAAAGCAGAGTAGAATATAATGGAAACAAATGGAGAATAATCACGTTATACAGTCAAAAGATGGAAGATACGATGGAAACACTAAGGAAGAAGGTACAAGAAGAGGACAAAGAATGGTTGCTGGTAGGAGGTGATTTCAACGCGAGAACGGGAAGCAGAGGAGGACCGATGAATGAGGAGGAAGAGATAGAAAAGAGGAGCGAGACCAGAAAGTCAGTAGATAAAGTTGTAAATAGGGAAGGACGTATACTAATAGATAAAATAGAAGAAAGAGGATGGGCGATATTAAACGGGAGTTTCGGAAGAGAAGGGAGATGGACTTATATAGAAGACTTGGGATCATCGGTTATAGTCTATGTCTTAGGGAATGATAGAGCAGGAGAAGAAATAAATATGGTGGAAGAAAGAATAATCAGAACGGAATCGGATCATGTTCCGCTGGAAGTGGAGTTGACGGGACCAAAGGTGATGGAGACAGGTGGAAGGAAGAAAAAAATAGAATTAGAGGGAAGCGACAGAAAAACTGGACAGAAGAAGAGAGAAAAGAATATCATAAGAAATGTGAAGGATGGGCGAGTACACAAACAGATACGGAGGATATCTGGAAGGAGATGAAAGAAAAAATAAAGAGCGCTATAACGAAGCATAAGAAAAGAATAATGCCATGGAAATTAGGAAGAAAAGAATGGTGTAATAAAGAATGGAAGGAAAGAAAAAAAAGATTTAGGAAATTGATGAGGAACTGGAAGAAGGGAAGGGTCGGAAAAGAAGAGTATGTGAGGGAAAGAAAAAAGCACAAGGAATGGTATAAGGAGCAGAAGGTGTTCGAGATTCCGTTATCACGTTGCGCCACCGTATCAGATGGCAGCATCGATCGGGTATCGACTGGCCGGATCCACGCGGCAGCTATCGCAAGCACGGGCGTCGTCGTCTTCTTCCGCACGACGAAGACAGTAGAAATATGGCCGCGCAGTGACGAGACGCATAACGTGTGCTACGTGCGTACAAGTTGTGACTCCGCATTGAAGTGCATACCGCAGTGACCAACGCTGCCTAAAGACATTTCTAAGGTGTAAAAGAGACCGCTCAGCTCAGCTCTGGTACATCAACACGACGACCAGGGTTGGGCAAGTAAAATACTTAATGTAAATTACACGGTTATAGACATGTAAAATACTAGGTATTTTACGTCCTTAGTTTTTTACGCACTGTAAAATACGTCAAACGCCGTATGCGCCTCTTCAGGCCATTTCTAAAACTTCATTCCGGTTATTCTCGGCATTGTCGCATCGCATGTGACAGTTTCTTAATTATTATAGATCACTTATTAATCTTGAAAAGCGATAAACTGTCATCATGAGTCACGGTGGTAGACCTAGTCATAATTTTTGGGAGAAAGGTGGTTATGAGCGGCGTAAAGAAAACGAAAAAATAGTGGCATACTGTTTGATATGCAAAAAAACTCTCAGAAATACTGCGAAAAACAGGTTACAAACACATAGGTAAGCAAAATAAATAACAAATAGTAAGACAACAAAAATGAATGAATTAGATAACAAATATTTGGAATTTTAATTTATATAACATTTGCAGAAATGTGTGCAGAAACGAAACGGACTTGTCAAGTGCCCTTCAAAGCCCAGAGTCTGCTGGAAAGTCCAGTTTAACTGACGATAATGAAAATGTTATTAAAACAATTGATTTGGAAAATATCCAATCAGCGAGTATCGTAGTTGATGCAGTCACTTCATCTGATCAGGGAATATCCAAATATGCCAAAGTAATTGCTATAGGAAATGAAGATGCCCCAGAGGTTTCAATTCTTTCTGATTTTGATGTGCCAACTGTTTCACATCAAGAATTTAATCATGCAGTGACAACTACTCTTCCACATCCAAAAAGACTGAAAACTAGGCAAGAGAAACGCAAATTGAATTCATTTATTGATAATCTTTCAAATCAGCAGAAGACTAGAATTGACGATACTTTGGTTAAATTTTTTTATGGATGTAATATTCCTTTTAAACTGGTTGAATCAAAGCTTTTTTTAAATTTTTTAAATGCCATACGACCTGCGTACACGCCACCATCTGTAGAATCAATGTCGAATGATGTTCTTCATGATCTTCATGCAGAACTTGAGAAACATCAGGCAACTTTCTTCAATTCCAATGGAATATTAGTCATCACAAGGACAGAAATTAAACAAACGTTGCACGTAATTGGTTTTGTACAAAGTGAGGAAAAAATAATCTATTTAAAGACATGGGATATCCAAGAAAGACATAATTTATCACTCATGATTAATGAAGCAATAACTCTCGCAAACATGAAATTCAACATGATAATTTACGCTGTTATCACTGACGAAGATATCCAATTGCTTAACACAGATGAGTACAGCAAGCTGTGGATCCTGCAATGCAACATATCCTTAGCTACGTCTATTGAAAAGGAGCTTGTCGATTTGGAGTTTGCTGAAAAAGTTCGTTATTTGCTTGAACAGTTTTCAAGTAAGAAATTACAAAAGGACTTAATAACACGAGGAGGAGTAGCTTTCGTGTTAGAAGGCAATTCATCTTGTTATAACTATGATCTATTTTCTACTTGCTTGAAAAATTTACGTGCTATGACACAAATGATGGGCGAGAGGCAATATAAACTCAAGACAGAGGTTCTAAAAATACTGATTGAAGAATCGTTTGAAGAAGATTTGAACCATTCCTTGGATTTGCTTAAGCCTATTTATTGCATCGCAGAAAAATGTAAAAACTCGAAGATCAAGATTGCTGATGTAACAGAGGATTGGTTGATCCTGGCGTCGACCGAAAACGTATATTATAATCCATTTCAATCACGAATCGACGCAATATTGTCACCGATCGCACTAGTAGCAAATCTTCTTCACCCTGTTTATCGAGGCCAACGATTTAAAAATGATCAAAGTCGCATGAAAAAGGTAATGGAGTTCTTAATTAATGAGCTAGATGAAGAGGGAATGAACGACTTCGGAAAATACAAAAATTTAACAGAAATCTTTGGTTCACGTGCACTTAAAGATTACACCAACGAACAAACTTTTTGGCAGGCAGTTGCTTCTATACATCCAAAATTATCCGCCTTTGCTATAAAAATTTTGCAACTTCCAGCTGCTGCGCCAAAATTAAAATCCTATCCTCATAATTTAAATGATTTAACTCCAAAAAGATTCGAAAAGTTAACAGATATATTTTATCATCTAAATATGTAAATGAAACATTAATTTCTTGTCATGCGACTATGATTGAAGATTATATGCAAGATATTTAAAGTTAAAAAAGTAATATAAAACTAATAATACATAAATATTTTATGTACTAAAGATATTAATTTACTTTGTGTTTTTGTTTCTGATTATTTTTGTTACCTTAAGTTCTAGTCTACAGGCAATATCTCGTCTATTTTCGTCACATATTACATGTATTATGGATATTTGTTTTGCTTGTAAGCAGTGTGTATCAAAATCGATCCTCTTCGTGAAAGTAAATGTATTACTAAAGGGGTGTACAGATCAGTAAGATCAGATATAGATCTGAGATTAAAATGCTATATGTTTAATTATTATTTAACATTATTTTTGTTTTTCATCAAAGACTATTGCAGACGAGCAGCTGCAAAATTATTTTATTATTTTTATTTTGTTTTTAATTTTATCCTTGATCTCTTATCTTTTATATCATGTCAATTTTTTTTTGCGTGAGAATTAAATTGTCATCGAACTCTTATCAGGAGATTTTAAGGACATGCGTGGAATACCAAAAAGCGTATAGCCGTTATCAAATTAGCGATTAAGATTGAAATTCAGTTAAAATTTGATCAATCAGAGCAAAATTTATTAAATTTAATCGCTAATATGATACAAGCTAATGACAAAATTATTTAATTTAAGTAAGCATGTTTATTTATTATTTAAATTTAAGCGCATTTAACTAATATAGTAATTATATGATTTTAATAAATAATTGTTAGACTGGAAAATAATAGTACAAGCTATATTTGAAATAAAATATAATGTATTTTTGAAAAGCATTGATTTACAATCCTCGTCTCTTTGTATAGAACTTAAAAGCACCTTAATTTAAAAAAAAAAATGTTATAAATTTAAATATACGTATAGATATTAATCCGATTCTACCAAATCATTGTAATAATCATCAAAATATTCATTCATTTTTACCGCCTCACTAATTGATTCCTCGGTAAATACTGCATCAGTCTCGCTCAATTCTGTCTGGCTGCTACTGCCATTGCTGGTTTTCCTCTGTGAGCCTTTCTTCCTCATGATACTCTTCCTCTTGCGTTTTCTCTTAGTCGAACTGTTACTCTTGCTCTCATCAACAATTTCTTCCTTCAAATTCTTCTTGCCCAAAGACGAATTCGACTCGTCGCTAGACTTTTCCTTACTACTACTTTGGGGGTCATCCGTAATTGATCTAAAATCATTCTTCATCACGCTGATCTTTCGAATTCTCTCAGTCGAAGTGACAGCTACGAAAGATTTTGGGCAAATTGTTGATTTCGGCTGCTCGTCACTAATAACGTCCATATCAAATATCTCCTCGTCCTCGTTCTTGTCGTGTTTCTCATCCATTTTCTCTTCCTTCTTCTTCCAGTCACTCAATAAAGCTCTCTCGAAGGAGAGCTAAGGAAAATTTAGCGAAGTGAGCCAGAAGGTGGGAGAAGTAAGAGCAAGGGAGGATAAAAGGAAAGGAAGGGATGAAGGAAAGAAAGATGTGAAGGTTAGAGAAACGAGGACTAGAGGTAGGAAAATTCTATTTTGGAATGTGGCAGGAATATATAATAAGGATATAGAATTTTGGGGTTATATTACAGATTTTGACTTTATAAGGCTGAGTGAAACATGGATTGATTCTGATAACTGGGAGACAATTAAAGGGAGGTTACCGGATTCACATATTTGGAAATATAGTAATGCTACTAGGATTAATAAAAAAGGAAGGGCAAAGGGGGGTTTTATTTTAGGTAAAAGGAAGGGATGGGGGAAGGAAGGATCAGAGCTAATTAAGAGGGAAGAGGAAGGTTTAATTTTGTCAGAAATAATTGAGGAAGGTGGAATAACAAACATCATATCGGTATATAATAGGGAGGGCTGGAACAAGAAGGAAGAGATTTTAGATAGTTGGATTGAAAAGTTAGACAAAGAGTCCGTGATTATAGGAGGAGATTTTAACATTAGAACAGGAGAATTAGGCGGTGGAGAGGAAGAGGAGGGAGGTTGGGAAAGGAAAAGTAAAGATATATTAATAGGTAATGGAGGTAGGAATTTAATAGAATGGGTCCAAAATAATGGATGGTATTTGCTGAATGGTACAACAAAAGGTGATTGGGAAGGTGAATATACGTTTATAGGCGCAAGAGGTAGCTCCGTAATAGATTATATGATTGTGTGCGAAGAAATTTATGATAGAATTAAGGAATTTAAAGTAGATGCAAGGGTGGACTCGGATCACATGCCTTTAGTCGCGATGTTAGAAGAAAGAGATAGGGTGATAGGTAAGAATCAGGAGAGGCAGGATGAAGAGGAGGAAAATAGGAATGAAGAACCAAGATGGAAAATATGCTGGGATAAGAAGGCTATTGAAAGCTATACAAAGAAAACTGAAGAGGCTATCTGGGAGGAGGTTTATCAGGAGCTGTCAATTGAAGAAAAATGGAATAAACTTAAAGAGATAGTTCAAGAAGCTATGATAAAGAAGAAAATAACAATTAAAAAAAGGAAGATTGGCTTTAAGGACTGGTGGGATAGAAACTGCACTAGGAAGAAAAGAGAAGTGAAGAGGATATACATGAAATGGAGAAAAGGAAAGGTAGGAAAAGGAAGATATATGGAAGAAAAGAGTAATATGAAAGCGTTATTTGAACAAAAGAGGAAGGAGAAGAGAATCAAAGAAGAGGAGGAACTGAAGAACCTAAGGCACGGGTCAGATATCTGGAAATTTATTAATAGGAAGAGAAAGAAAAAGGTGTGGAAGGAAAATAAAATTGACGGTGTAGAATGGATGAATTATTTTAAAGAGCTTCTTGGGGGTACAGAGGAGTCGGTGGAAAGTAAGGAAGGAGAAAACAATATAGGAACTGAAGAAGAAAGGCCTGTTTTAATTGACTCGCAGTTGGAGGTGGAAGAAATAGCTAATGCGGTGAGAAGACTAAAGAAAAACAAGGCTGTAGGTGTGGATGGAATTCCGCTTGAAGCTTGGCTGTATGGAGGCAGTGCAGTTAGGAAAGGTCTAGTGGAGGTCTTAAATCAGGTTTGGAAGGAAGGAATTTTACCAAAGGACTGGAGAACCTCCATTATAGTACCGCTACATAAAAGAGGTGACGAAAACATCGTTGGTAATTACAGAGGTATTTCTTTGCTATGCTCAGCTTACAAAATATATGCTGAAATTATCAGAGGAAGGCTAGAGAAATCGGTTGAGCAGAAGGGATTGTTACCGGAGAGCCAGGCTGGTTTTAAGCAAGGAAGGTCAACGATGGACAATATATTTGTGCTGGACCATCTAACTCAGAAAGAAGAAAGGAAGGGAAAGAAAGATAAAGTGTATGCACTCTTTGTGGATCTGAAGGCAGCTTTCGACAACGTGGAGAGAGGACAACTGTGGAAGATTCTTAGGGAAATGGGACTAGAGGAAGAGCTTATAGGAAAGTTGGAAAGAATTTATGAGAGTACAAAGGTAGTGATTAGAACAAAGAAAGGTTTAACGAAAGAATTTTGTATAACAAAAGGAGTTAGGCAGGGGTGTGTTTTGAGTCCACTTTTGTTCAACCTGTATATTGCAGAGATTAGGAAAGCATTAGAGGAAAGGAACATAGGTGGGGTACAACTGAGGAATGTAAGAGTATGGTCGTTGGAATATGCCGACGACATGGTATTTTTAGCTAAGAATAGAGAGGCGATGTTAGATATGATGGATACAATTAGGAGATTTTTTAGGAAAAGAAAAATGATTTTATGTACGGAGAAAACTAAGATGGTGGTGTTCAACAAAAGAGGTAGGGAAAAGGTAGAAAAATAAAAATGGGAAAATAAAGAAATTGAAGAGGTCAAGTCGTTTAAATACCTAGGTTTTGTTTTCAATAGGAATGGTAGATATACAGAACATATCAAAGAATTATGTAGAAAAGGTAGGATTGCAGCTAACAAGACCTGGGGTCTAGGAGAAAGGATTTGTAAGAATGATTTTATCAGAAGAGGGATGCTATTTAGATATTTAGTTAGGAGCGTGATGTCATACGGTGTGGAATTATGGGGTTGGGAAGAAAGAAAGAATTTAGAAAAGATAATGTTGGACTACGCTAGATGGGTTTTTAAATTAAAATTTTGCACTCCAAGATATATGATGTCTAGAGAACTAGGAATGTGTAAATTAAGGATAGGTTGGAGAATTAGGGCTATGAAGTTTGAGAATAAGAGTGAGGGAAGCAAATGAGGAGAGATGGATTAAAAAGTGTTCGTTGGAGAAGGAATGCAATGAATGGAATGATAGAGATATGGAAAGGAAAGGGAAAAATATTTTAATAGGAATGGTTGGAGTGTTGTGGCTGTAGAAGCCTTGAGAAGGGAGGGGAGAAATTTAGGTAAAAAAATGAGGAATAAGGAAAATGAGGAATAGGGACGAGGATGTTCAGAGGCAGTTAGAGGAAAATAGGATTTTAGAATCAAGGTATAATAAGAAATACAAGGAGCTGAGCAGAGATTTGGAAGGTCCCAGTTATTTAAGGATGGATAATTTAGACAAGCAGGATCTCGGGGATAGTATCAGAGCTCTATTAAATTTAAGATGCGGTAACTTAGAATCAGGTAATAGGTATTGGTTAGAAAAAGAGAGGCAGATGTGTATTTTTTGCAACATAGGTAAGGATAGCATGAAACATTATGTAGAGGATTGTATTGAGACAAAGGAATGGTTTACGGCATTAGGAAAGGATAATAAGGAAAGGTTGGAAAAACTATGGAATGATAAATTGGACACCACCAAAGCGAAGGTATTGTTGAAAGTTATTAGAGAAAAGAATGCGAAAGAAAAAGAAGATAGATATAAGATGTCAATAGGCTGTGAGATAGGCTGTGAGGATAGGAGATAGTGCAATAAGTAGCAATGATCAACGAATATTATTAAAAAGGTTAATTAGAGTAAACAAATTTATAATTTATAATTTTATAATAGGTTTTATAATAGGTATTAAGGTATCTGTGTGTGCAAGGATAATATGCAGGTATGAGTGAATAAGGATTATTGTAAACCAAGTCCACTTTTTGGCTGTATCGCTAAAGTTAAATAAATATATATAATAAAGCTCTCTCGAAATTTTGCCTCTGCTCGATTGAAAGCTCTGGAAAATTTTCCTTGAATAATCTCTTTTTGTCCTCCATCTTCAAAGCGGAATACTGTTCCCTGATCATCTGCTGCTTCTGCTCCGGAGATATGGTGCCGAAGCTTTCCTTAAACATCTCGTCTCGTTCCTCCACAGTCAACGAGGCGATCTGAAGCCATTTCTCGCGATGTTCCGCGGGAAGATCTGAGAACTGTTCAATCAGAAACTTCTCCCGTTGATCGGGCGGCAAGGCGGACATCTGCTCCCATTTCTCTCGCTCTATGGACAGAACCGAGTCTACAAGGATCTTCTCTCTCTGTTCCTGAGGCAGATCCGACAACAGATTGAATTTTGCCGGTGGGAAGCAATTGTCGGGTATGGGAGAGCAGGCCAGATGCGGCGGAATTTCGCTAATATGATACAAGCTATTGACAAAATTATTTATTTAAGTAAGCATGTTTATTTATTATTTAAATTTAAGCGCATTTAACTAATATAGTAATTATATGATTTTAATAAATAATTGTTAGACTGGAAAATAATAGTACAAGCTATATTTGAAATAAAATATAATGTATTTTTGAAAAACATTGATTTACAATCCTTGTCTCTTTGTATAGAACTTAAAAGCATCTTAATTAAAAAAAAATGTTATAAATTTAAATATACGTATAGATATTAATCCGATTCTACCAAATCATCGTAATAATCATCAAAATATTCATTCATTTTTAAAGTGTAATAAATATCAATCAATTTCATAGACCGGTCAACAGTAAGACGATTACGCAAATCCGAATGAACAAAAGCCCAGCAAGAAAAGAGTCGTTCAAGTTGCGCTGAAGCAGCCGGAATTTTTAGTAATTTCTGAGCAAGCGATGATAGACGAGGGCAGAATGGTTCAGCTGTGATCCAAAACGTTTCCGGTGACATAATATTTCGCTTCTGTAATTTTTCAAAAATACCAAGATTCTTTTGATATAAATCCAACTCCGGTTCATCAGTGATACATTGTACATTCAATTCTTGTTTCAAAAAGTCAAAAACCATTTTCATTTTTTGTTCATCGTGTAAAAATTGTTTGGCCCGGTACTGAGGATGTAGAAAGTTCGAAGTCAGCATAATTGGTGTTAAAACCTTACTCAGTCGATTATTCAACTTTTGTTCTATTTCATCATTATCTGTCGGAATTTGCAATTTCAACCATTCTTCATATCCATCGGCTATGCTGCAATTAGATCGCTGACAGACATTTATTAATTGGCATATCGGGTCAAAAATCAAGATAAAATCCTGTAATTGTATCGCAAATGAAGGATCCTTTAGTAGACTTTCGCTTTTACTATCTAGTTGAACCTTTTTCTTAGCTACTAATGTTTGCATTAGGCGTAAATTTTTTAGCAGACATCTAAATGCATCTCTATAGCTACACCATCTTGTGTCACATGCTAGGATAATTCTGGAGCCTCCTTGCTGCTTTAATTCGTATTCTGCACCTGGTGTTTTAAATGATCGCAAAAGGTTATTTACTTTCTTCGCAAATGTCTCTGGCACCAGGGCCTTTGCTAACAAATTTCCACTGTGGCTGTGACAAGTAGTGTGCCAAATGTCTACTTTTTTTCCCATTGATATCATTGACGATGCATTATCTGAAACCACAGCATATGTAGTAATATTGAACTTTTCCTTTGCTAATTCCTTAGCTTCGTTGACGATTTCTTTAAGTTGATTACCAGTTTCTTTTAGTCCGGTTAAATCCCAGGATTTAAGAAATATGCACTTTGAATTTACTGTAAATATTGTGCATACCACATTTTTCGTATTAGCTGATGAATTTTTCCATCCATCAATTAATAGAACGCCATCAGATCCAAGAGATGAGACTCTTTCAGCCAATAGATTCTGGTAAACCTTGTCGAGCAGATTTGTAGAAAGTTTTTTCCTTGTTGGAGGTTTGTATGTTGGAAGTAGAAGTTTCAAAAAGTTTTTGAAATGTTTTGATTCAACAACGTTAAATGAAATGTTACATCCAAAAAAAAATTGAGCTAATGCTAAATCAATATTCTCGTCAGCTGCCAACGCTTTCTTATGGTTATATGTTGATGATTGTTTGGATTCTAACCGCTGTTTCTTTGGACGAGGAGTTGAACATGTTGGCTGTAAATAAATAAATAGTTTTTCTCAAACGAGTAAAATTAGAAGACATGTACGATGTACGTATCGTTTCTTGATTACTTACCTGATTGATTTTATCTTTAGAATTCATCTTCTAAAAGAGCAATAAGAGCATATGCTAACAGCGTAACGTCTAACGGCTAACGGCTAACGGGATCCTCCCACGACTGTTTTAGGAGGGTTTTGAGTATTTCCCTCGGAATCCTCAGATGAATACACGACTGTTTTAATCCTGTTCTAGGTTAGATAGTTTTCGACATGTATATTACGTTTTATACATATTTGACGTAATATACATGTTTATTACGTGTAACGTAAAAAATCCCTAAAATTTACCAAATGTCCCAACCCTGACGACGACTCAGGCTCACACGTGCGCGAGTGCCGACCGCCACGTGTCTCACCGGCTCACGGGCTCTTCATCACGAGGAGAGCGATTAATATAATTGCCTCTAGAATACACAGACAATCAAAGACTTCTCGTTAGATACAGCTCATCGTTTCTCAGGTCAGATTGTACATATTTTTTGACGCATTAAAGACGGCTCAGACTGTGTTCTGAGTTACACAAAATTAAAGGAACAATGAATTAACACCTTCCACGCACGTCCTTCTCATCCCGCTTCCATCGCCGGGATAAATCAGCGATTTCGCTAACAGAAGGAAAGGCACGAAAGCGAGGAAGAAGAAAAGATAAGGAACATTAAAAACGAAACGGAAGCTTGGAAGTATATAAATAAATACAGGAAAAAGAAAAATGAAGGGATAAGCGAAGAGATACAAATGAAGGAGTGGAGAGACCACTTCATGGAAATGTTAGGAGGGAAGGAGAAAAGAGTGGTGCTAGACATAGAAGACGAGGAAGAAGAAGATGGCACGAGGACGAAGAGTATAAAGGGAGTCGAAGAAATATCGAGGGAGGAGGTGATTAAAGTACTAAAGAAACTAAAGATGGGAAAGGCAACAGGAGAAGACGGGATTGAGAATGAGGCGTGGAGATTTATGCAAAAAGATGTAGGTGAAGAATTCCTGAAGTTAATCAACAGAATCTAGAAAGGAGAGGGTATACCGGGAAATTGGAATAAAGGTATGATTAGTCCAATATACAAAAGAGGAAAGAGAAACGACCCAAAAAATTACCGAGGAGTTACTCTAATGAATACGGCGTATAAAATATATGCAAGTATCCTAAATGCCAGGTTGGAGAAAGAGATAAAGTCTAACAATGAGTACCCGATCAGCTGTGGCTCGCTTCGATACATTATTCCTACGTCTTTGGTTTCGACTAGAAACGCGAAAATATGTTTAACCGCGCGGCAATGATTCTCGCTCGGTTTGTTTAAAAATTTACTCGCGATGTTTACAGCGAATGCTATGTCCGGTCTCAATACAGTCGCAAGGAACATAAGCGATCCCACTGCTTCGCGGTATGGCGCATTGCACAGTTTTTCCACGTCTGATTCTACAGGCTGCAGTCCGACGTTCGAATCCGCAGGAACTGACAATGCTTTAGCCTGACTCATTCGAAAACGTTCAAGAATTTTTCACGTGTACGCGCCTTGGTGTAAAAACATCGTTTTCTTGGTACGATCGCGAATTAATTGCAGCCCGGCAAAATTATTACAACTACCAATCGTAATCTCAAACTCGCTTCTCAATTTTTCGATCACTTCGTCTAACGCGGCTCGCGACTTGCACGCTACAAGTCCATCGTCCACGAACAACGCAAGATATATCACACAACCCTTAAAGTTACTATAGAAGATGCACTCGTCTGCATCGGTTTGCACAAACTTGTATCGTCGCAGGAAATCACAGAATTTGCGATTTTAGCATCGCGGCGCCTGCTTCAAGCCGTACAGTGACTTTATCAGTCGACACACAACTTCACTCTTTTTTGTCCGACTTTCAAACCCACCGGTATCTTCATGTGAATATCTTCCTCCATAGGTCGCCATATAGAAACGCGGTGCGCACATCAAATTGCAATCTCGAGATCTTCTTGAGTGACTATTGCCAACAGCACTCGCAGCGAGTCGTAGCGAACGACAGGCGAAAAAGTCTCTGTAAAATCCACGCCCTTTTCCTGAAGAAATCCTCTTGCACACAGCCTTGCCTTGTATCGGCGCACGCTTCCATCCGAGTCTTGACTAACTTTGAATACCCACTTGGAGTCAATTGCCCTTTTCGTTTGATCTCTCGGTACAATTTCCCAAGTACTATTTACCTCGTGTGCCTTTAGCTCTTCTTTAATGGCTTCAAGCCACTGGTTAGCATCAGGCCCACCTACCGCCTCCTCATAATTTTGCGGCACGTTGTACTCGGCGAAATCGGCTGCATCGTAGTCGACCATCAGTCTCTGAAGCAGCGATCGATCTCTCAACACACGACCTTGGTTAGCAGGTGCTACAGGTGGATCTTCGTTGCGTTGAACAGCCTCTGCATTTTCGGCCGGCGGTACTGGCGGTGCATCCTTGCCATCACCGACCGGTGGTTCAGCCTCAGCATCCCTGTTGTCAGCTTCCTGCTCTGCGTTACCGTCTCGTGGTTCTTCTTCTTCTTCCCTCGGTTCGGCCTGCTGCTCTTCTTCTCTTGTCCCCATCCACTCTTCTTCATCGCTTGCGTCACTCGAGCACGCATCTCCACTGGCACTCTCGCGAAAGATCACATTTCTTGACACTGTTATTTTCTTCGTATCCGGATGATATAGCCAGTAGTTTGAGGAGTTCCCGTCATATCCCACGAGGATTACCTTCTTCGCTCTGGCATCAAACTTTCGGGTGAACTGCTTCGGCACGTGTTTGTAGCCTTCCTCACCAAACGCTCGCACGTGACCAAGGTCTGGTTTTTTACCGGTACAAATCTCATACGGCGTTTTACCGTCGTCCTTTCCAGTTGCCGAAACTCGATTAAGCAAATACACTGCGGTATTGATTGCTTCCGCCCAGAACGAAATCCCGAGTTGTTTCGCGTGTAACATAGCACGCGCGCACTCCACTACCGTCCTATTGTCCTGCTCGGCTCTCCCATTTTGCTCGGGAATATACGGAGGCGTCGTCTTATACTTTATCCCGCGCGACTGCATGTAGTTACGCATTGTCTCGTTGCAGTATTCGAGTCCATTGTCGGTTTTCAGGATTTTTATCGCGCGACCGAATTTGTTTGCTAACGCGCGCTCAACGATCCTGAAGCTCTCGAAAACATCCGACTTGTGTTTTACAAAGAACACCCGTCTAAATTCCGAGGCATTGTCCTTATATAACACGAAGAATCTCGCGTCGCCAATTGATTCTTCCGACATAGGCCCGCACACGTCGCTATGAATAAACTCGCCCGGTTCCCAACTCACTCGACAGACAATTTTTTTAAACGGTAATCTGTGCGTTTTCCCCAGTCTGCACGCGTCACAGAAGAAGTCTCGCTTGTCTCTAACCTTCACTCCGTTCACCACGCCGCTCGACAGTAACACGGACAACGCACGTTTGTTTAAATGCCCGAGGCGCTCGTGCCCTTCAGACTCGTTGTTGACACGTTGACCTCGTCCGCACTTTGTTGAACTCTGACTCGAAATAGCAACCTGCAAATTCCGTTCGACTGCTTGACACCAGTCGCGAGAATCTCGTTGCCGCGTATTATCAGCGCATCGTCCTCTCGAAATACGACTGAGTACCCGCACACTGTGCACATTCCCACAGAAAACAGATTTTTTCTGACACTCGGAACATACAACACGTGTTCAATTCGAGCTTCGCTCCACACGCCGTCTATCAGTCTGTCCACAATCACCGTTCCTTCGCCAGTCACAAGACACTCTTCGTTATCGCCGAGCAATATCGTGTTGCCATCCCTCTTCGGACGGAATTCCGCGAACCAATCTCTCCGGAAAGTGACGTGTTTCGAACACCAACTGTCGATATACCAGATGTCGCCTTGCTCGACTGCGAGTACCGCGCGCCGCTGCGCGCCTCCTATACCGACCTCCTGTTCCGCTTTTATCGCACGCACTCGAGCTCACCGTAACGAAAGCAACTTTCTGAGAACCGTCACCGTCTTGGTCACCTTTCTTTTGTTTACGTTCGGGGCACTCACGCGCGAAATGTCCTTTTGTCTGGCAAATAAAACACTCGATGTCTTTCTTTTTTTTTCTTTTTCTTTTTCTTCTTAGTTTTCGAGTCCTCACTGGTCGATGATTTCGTGACCTTCACCGCAGCAAAAGCCGTTACTTTTACCGCGTCAGCGCTTAACCGGCTTTCCTCTCGAAGCAAACGTTCCTGGAGATTCTCGATTGTTTGCCTCGCTGGCTCAACACTGTCCCATGCAGTCTGAAAAGCTGAGAACTTCGCTGTTAAGCTCGCCAACACCTTCGCCATGATGGTCACGTCCGACAAATTCTCTCTTAGATCCATGAGCTGTGTCGCCATGTTTTGCACCCTCGCCACGTGCTGTACGACCGTGTCCGTCGGGCCCATGCGAAACTCGTGGAATCTTTGTGTTAACATCAGCCTGTTCGCCGATTTCTGTGTGTAAATCGTTCCCAATTTGTCCCACATCTCCTTTGCAGTGACACAGGTCAGAATAGGCTCGAGCTGGGAATATTCCATCGACGACGAGATAAAAAACATGGCTTTCGCGTTGTCCTTGACCCACGTCTTTCCTTCCGCCGACGTTCGGTCACGCGGCTCTACTCGATCCGCGTTCACGACGTCCAGTACGTCGTTCGCTGAGAAGATCTGCGTAACTTCGAACTTCCAGCCGAGAAAGTTCGTTCCGTCGAACCTCTGGACATGTCTCGCCGATAATTCACTCGACATTTTTCACGATTCGCGTTCCTTGTCTCGTTCACGAATTTCACGGGAAAAACTGTCTTGCACACACAAAGGCCGCCTCCTCGCGACCACGCGACGCGTACCGGTTCTCGCCTCCGCTCAATCTTTCTCTCGATCTCCGAAATACTACGCCACTGGGCCCATGACCTGTTGAGGTCAATTGTATTTCGCTGCTGAGAGAAGGAGTCGAGGAAAAACTCAGTGAATAGGATTTCATATGTTTAACTGAGAGAATACTTTTTATTAAGACATCCAACTCGTGGCTTGGTATGTGAGCGACTGACTAGCGCACGGCACGCAGGCCGGTAAACGGAAGCTCCGTATGTGGCGCGCATGCGCACAAAAGAAAAGGAACGCGAATCGTGAAAAATATGTCCGACTTACTCTAACAAGAGCTATGTATGAAGATAGAAGAATTAATACAAAATGAAGGTTATGCAAAGTACAAACAACCATTACATCAAAAAAGCATAATAGGGAAAGCATGGAGAAGAATAAAATGGTGTAAAAGTAAGATGGGACCAAGAAGAAAATTTGAGATATTTGAAATGGAATATAACACGGTAACGAGACGCATAGATATATGTAGATTTAGACACAGGCTATTACCGTAAAAAAAAAAGGAGTTACAGATAGACAACTACTAGAGAAGATTAAAGAAAAACACGAATTGGAAGAAGGATTTACAGTGATCTACATGAACGGGTCGAAAAAAAAGAAAAATCACTAATGTGTGGTAATAGAAGAACAAGAATTGGCGTACAACATCAGCATCCCGAAGAATTGTTCGTCTTTCAATGCCGAAGCAATAGCAATAAAAGTGGCGCTGGAAATTATGGAAAAGGAAGCAGAAGTTAGACCCGGTGATATAGCGATTTTAACAGACTCAAGAGCGGTACTACAAGCGATAAGGAACAATCACTTAAGTGTGTATAAAAATAGATATATAAACGAAATTAGAGAAAAACATTTTAAATTGAACAACGTAAAGAAGAAAAGAATTATATATATATGGATCCCCAGCACATGTTGGGATAGCAGGAAATAAGATGGCGAATCAACTAGCAAAGGAGGCTACAGAGGAAAAAGAAGATGAACAAATAGAAGTGCCTTCTTTGGATTTCCGATAGGAATTCAAAAGAGAAATATGGAATAAAACGCAAGACACGCTGACTAACGTGCAAGTCACAAAAGGATATACTACTTCAAAAATTTCTACAATAGAAAAAAGAAGAAACCATTGTTCCATAGGATGAACGAGGAAAGATACTTTATAACATTGATTAATCGCCTGAGAAGTAACTACTACAATGTCAACGAATCGCTAGCAAGAAAAGGATATATAAAGGACAAGTGTGGGAATGAGTGCGAAAATATTGATCACGTGATATAAAAATGTAACAAGTATGACGAGGAAAGGGAAAGACTGGATAGAAAGCTCAGGGCCAGAGAAATAAGAGAGGAAATAGATGTGACCAGAATACTAAGAAGAAAGGAGTGGATAACTACTAGAAGTATTTACAACTATATTAAAAGAATAGGAAAAATAATTTAATAAGAAGAGAATACAAACAAAAAGGTTAAGCAACGCTGTTCTATATAGCTCCGGGCGGAGCTGAAGGCATTAATTTCCCTCAGCCAAGAAAACTCTAAAAAAAAAAAACGGAGCGGAGGTCACAAATTGACGCTAAACAAATCCCTTTGCGATCTCGCTTTTAATCGTGACGCTATATCATAAGACTAGAGCTTATTGCGTAAAATATATGTTATAACGGGTTGATTCACGTGATGTGTTATTGTACGTGCAATCTATATAAAAGTGACTATATTGAGTATGTTTCCATCAAGGATTAGAATCGGGTCAGAGTCAGGTCAGACAAAGTCAAATTGGGGCGAGCGCTCCTACCCAGTGAACACATTTTATAACGGCAATATAACATGAAAGTTACATGTAATATCACAATGTTATTCTTGTGATATATAAGGGCTACATAACATGGAAGTAACATGCAATTTAACATTGTTATATGCAGGTAATATAACTGTTATATATCTTTTTGGCGTTACAGTTATGTAACAAAAATTGTGTAATTGTTACGTAACACGCTTGTATTAATGTTAGTATAACTAGTAATATTCTGGTAATATTAATGGGGTGTAACGGAATAACATATACAATATTAGACGGTGTTGATTTGCTTACTGCTTACGTTTTTCTATGTGCCCGGGCTCTTAAACCCTGCATCGTTTTATTTTGCTAGAGCTAATAATGGTCTGCGCTTTTCATCATAAATTTTTAATTGTTTTTAAATATATATATTTTGTTTGAAAGGTTTAATATTGTGCAGAGGCCTTTTAGTTCGCCTTAAGGCAAAAATTATAATTTACAAAATATATAATTTATAATTAATAATTATTAATAATTTACAAGATATTTATAATTTATATGATCAATTTATATAATCCGGGTATCCATCCGTATCGGTAAATAACGTATACTCTTTTTAAACTGAATTTGTTTCTTAAGATGGTTTTTGAAAAATTATATATTTACGCTGGTTGTGACATATGTAGACTATATATAACACTTACATCAAATTAAGAAGTAGTCTACCACGTAAGGCAGTTGGCTCACGATCCAGAGGTCCCGAGTTCGAATCCCACCAAGGTAAGTGTTTTTTTCAAATACAAAAAAATATTTATAATCATAGACTGCATCTTAAGAAACAAATTTAGTTATAAAATGGTAATAAAATTTCGAAAAAAATATTTTTTTTACGCTCATTATCTTATTATAACTGTTACGTAATAGTTAAATAACACGTTATGTAACATGTTATATTGCTGAGTCGAAAATTGTAATTTACATGTAAGTTGCATGTAACACTTTGGTTAATATAACCTGTTATATTCGGTTACATTGCCGTTGCATTGCTGCTATATTACTGTGTTCACTGGGTATGGTGGAAACACCAAACTCGAATCTGGGTAGCGATCATGTAACTTTTTCCTTAGAGCGGAAATGTGAAAAGTGAAAAGTTTCATGTAACTATCTCTTTCTATTAGTATTGAATAGAAAGAGATAAACTTTTCACTTTTCACGTTTCCGTCCTAGGGGAAAAGATACATAATCGATCCCCCGAACCCTACCCAACAAAATTTTAAGATAAGGTCCAAATGAGGTTCGGTGGAAACATCGACATATAGTATAGACTACGCAATCTTTACATGAAAGCTTTTAAAAAGTGTCCGGTAGAATTGACCTCTACCTCGTTCCCTCTTTATCTATATACTATTGAATAGAAAGAGACGGCTTGATCTCTACCAGTCGCTATCTCTTTTCTTCCACCGGTGTCAGTCACTGGTCATATTTTTCTACACCTGAGCGCAGTCCATACTATTTGTCGATGGGTGGAAACGACAAGAGTCGAGTTACTGTAGTGTTACCAACGGGATAACCTTTGTGCTGATTTTCGTCGCCGATCTTAAAATAAAAAATAATTTCTGCATATTAATTTCTGCATGTTACTTGGTACTGTAAAGTTAACATTATCGTTCTCAGATTCATGATATTTTATGATGTTTTTAGTCGTATAATCTTAATATCTACCTGTTGTATACAGCTGATATTTTGCACAGTTGATTACGTTCAATCTTACCGCAACCTTGGTGTAACTCTGATCCGGCGGAAACAGATAAAGCGCGGTCTACAATGAGTTGTATCGTAAGTTGTAAGTCATAAGTAAATCGACAAATCAATGTAGAGTGTTAATAAGACGACAACGCAGCAGTCGTTTTACTCATATATATTGGCATTTGGCCAATATGTTAGGATCTATGCACGACTGAGTTACGACAGGGCTACGACGCCATTGTGACCATGGTCGCGTTCAGTAGAACGACTGCTGAGTTGTCATCTTACCAACACTTTACGTTGATTTGTTGATTCACTTATGACTTACGACTTACAATACAACTCATTGTAGACCGGGCTTAAACCAACCTGACTCTAACCCGACTCTGACTTGACTCTGACTCGACTCTAACCCGATTGTAACCCTTGGTGGAATACTCATTGAAATATAAAATTCTTTCGTTGCAATAAAATATTTTTGAAATTATAACTTTATGTTTTATTAACATAAACTTTTCATTTATAAACTAAATTTATATAAAATATAAAAAACGAAAACATGTCCACAATATTATTTTAAAAGACAACTAAAAGATGTCTAATATCAGATGTCTTTTAGTCATCTTATAAGTTTTGGCTAAAAGATAACATTTAATACGACGTAAGTCATCTTTTAGTTAACTTTCAGTCGACTTTAAGCTCTAAAGACGAAAACACATCTAAGCCAAAAATTTGTCATCTTTTAGTCATTTTTTAGACATCTTTGTGCTGTCTGGGATCACTACCAGAGAGCGCGAACTCTTGGTGTTTATGGCAGAAAGCAAAAGTCAATAATGCTTTGGCAAATTATAAGCATAACCCAACTCTAAAAAGAATAATGTAATTATCCTCACTCACAGATTTGAGTGATGAAGAACTCTTAAAAAGATGCTTGAGTGGTTTCACTCAAAATATAATAACGAGAGTTTTAACGCTCTTGTTT
Source organism: Temnothorax unifasciatus (assembly GCA_030770225.1). Taxonomy (NCBI): domain Eukaryota; kingdom Metazoa; phylum Arthropoda; class Insecta; order Hymenoptera; family Formicidae; genus Temnothorax; species Temnothorax unifasciatus. The sequence continues at coordinate 34,984 of JASTWK010000859.1, forward strand.
GGAATAAAATATGCTCCGAAAAACACTTCAGACAAAGCTAAAATTGTTAAACTGGCGTTTTAATTAGCTATAATCCAGTTTAACGAAGGGTGCACTAAATTATTGAAAGTATTGAAAGTTCTAAATTAGACAACAAGCAGCCGAATACGATAAGCAGAACGCGCTCCGTACTTTCGCTGCTGAACGAAAAACAAAAGTAGTGACGCATGACGCTAGGCTTCAACGGAGACATACTTTAAATAAACAGGTGGATGCTGAACATGATTTTGCAGACTTATTTTATGGTCCTGGAGTAGATGCGCTATGGTAAGTTAAAAAATTCCAAATATTATAATGGCTCGTCTACAATAGCCATAAGAACATGCAGTAAGATGTAAGTATAGTAAAGCTACTGACTAATGGAATTTTTACCATTCAAAAATAATCGATTGTGGTTGGTCAATAGCTTACTGCTTACGTCTTACTGCATACTTTTAAGCTAAATCTACATCTATCGCAACGCTTTGATCGTGGTCGTAAACAAAGTGTTAGTAAATGATTTGAAAATCGTGGCAGTTGGACTGATAGGTGGCAGTAGTGCCTAAAATGCAGTTGGCAATAGCGTCATAGTTTTTTTTTCTTTTGGTACTACATGTCTTGTAATATCCAACTTGCTCTCTCTCGAATAAAAACTTCCTTTGAGTACAGTTCACGATATTTTGTCCGCCTCTTCATTGAATCTCCTCGTATCACTGCGCCATCACAAAGAAGCCGTCGTAAACCGTATATCTATGCTAATCTATATATATAAAGGAAGATGTCCTGACTGACTCATCAACGCCCAGCCCAAACCCCTGAATCGAATTTTTAACAAAAGTATATGAAATAGGGGTAGAATTTTCCGAGGAGTGCTACTATGTGTATAGTTTTTTGTTATCGATTTTCTGGAAACCAGTTTTTCTAATTCTTCTAATTTTTAATTGTATATGAAGTAGGGGTAGAATTTTACGGGGAGTGTCATGATGAGAGAGAGGAAGAGGGAGAGGAAGAGGGAGAGGGAGAGGGAGAGGGAGAGGGAGAGGGAGGGAGGGAGGGAGGGAGGGAGGGAGGGAGGGAGGGAGAGAGAGAGGGGGGAGGGGGGAGAGAGAGAGAGAGAGAGAGACTATTTGCGTGTCTTATCACATATGTCCTCCGGGGCGAAGCCCGGGTAACCAGCCAGTATATATATATCTATAAACGTTGAGACAGGTTAAGTTATGTTGTAACGCCAGACAAGCGTCGTAATCGTAAGAGTTTAAACTTAGTCAACTTATACGATGGCTGTTACGATGAGCGTTACAAACTTTACGATAGATGTAGTTCGAGCTTTATGGCTACTGTAGATAAGAAATAACATAAACGTCTTAAAACTTTAAATGCATTTTTCTCAAAACAAGATTTTTTTAAACTGGGCACACTCATAACTTAATGAATTTTCAACGAATACATTTAAAATTTTTTGTGAAGGCTTATAATTAGATTATCTTCAGTTGCACGTACGGAATTTTCGATTGAACGATTTGTTGTTTTTTGCTTCTTCATAGAAAAAGCTTTGTTTTTGTAAATTTTGTATATGAACCTTGATTGCGTATAAAGTTGGGTCTAATCAATCAAATTTAAAAAAATTATATATGAAATAGGGGTAGAAAAAAACAAAAAAAAATTGTTTTTGAGTTTTTGATGCTAATATGTTCAGTGTTCTAATCTAAAACGTCGAAAAATTGCATTAAAAAAATGTCCGTGCGCGGGCGCGTGTGTGTGTGCGTGTGCGTGTGCGTGTGTGTGAGCGTGAGTGTGTGCGTGTGCGTGTGCGTGTGCGTGTGCGTGTGCGTGTGCGTGTGCGTGTGCGTGTGCGTGTGCGTGTGCGTGCGTGCGTGTGTGTGTGTGTATGTGTGTGTACGGATTTGATGTCCGTGGTTGCTCTAACTTTCACAAATTTTATATATATACATATAAGATATCGGACTACTTTCAATTCTATTATATTCTTCAGTCGTTTTTACCCCTATTTCATATATAATTCTTTAAAATTTGGTTTATTAGATCCAGCTTTATACGCGATCAAAAATTCATTTTTTTTTTAAATGTCTGTGATAGCTATAACTTCCGCAAATTTGGAGATATCGGACTATTTCTAATTCTATTATCTTCTTCGCCCTGCTGAAAATGACCGATTGAATCCGATTGGTTCCACATTAAATTTGGTAAAATTGAATCGGAATAAATGCGTTTTCAATCCGATTAATCGAATGCCCGATTGGAAGTAAATCGGTTTTGATAACAAATCAATCGGAATCGTTTTTAATTCGGTATTTCCGGATTGATCTGAATCCGCCGTTATCGGATTCAATCGTATTAATGTCAATTTATTTTAATCGGGTGAATAAAGTGACCATACAAATCGTATTGAATCCGCATCAGTCGTAAAATTTTAATACTACATCGGAATCGGATTTAATGCGATATTTCTGGATTCATCTGAATCGGTTTCAATCGTATTAATGCCAATCCATTTTAATCGGGTAAATAAAATGACCACATGAATCGTATTAAATCCGCATCAATCGTGAAATTTTAATACAACACCGGAATCGAATTTAATGCGATATTTCCGGATTCATCTGAATCCGACTCAATCGGTTTCAATCGTATCTGCGCTTAATCCATTTAAATCGGGTAATTAAAGTAGCTATGTGAATCGGATTAACCTTTGTTGTGCACACCTCTTCAAAATTACGTATTACGTGCACAGGGAATCTATTAGACCCCAGTCACTTAATTGTTTATTACTGACGTACAATTCGTTATTTTGACTCAAACAAAATTGCTGGCTATTGTTCAAAGCTTCCAAAATAAAGTCTAATAGGTTTCATTAATATCTTGCAACATAAAAGAATTATAAATGATATGTTAACTAAAGAAACCGAAAAATGGACTTTTTTCACTAAAAAATGCATAAAAAATTCAATTTTTATTATTTTTTAATAATTCTTGCGGGATTACTTTCTTGAAATACTACACTTTCAAGGAAAAATATTAGTTTATAGCGGAGTTGAAAAAAGTATATTTATTTTGCTATATGAAGTCACGCGTTGGAGAGTATTGAGTATTATAAGAAATATGGGTTTATTTTCAAAATAATCGTTTTATTGGCAGCTTTTTGAGTTATTATCACACACATAAACGAAATTACAAGATTACAAGGGATAAATATCAATCTACATAGGCACAGTCAACGCACAAAGGCGATCGATGCTTGAGACACATAGGGCGTTTGCACGATGGGCACCCATACTTGGTTTTCGCATCATTTTGTCTCGTGCAAAATGAGCATCGTTGGCGTTTATTGTAATTTTCGATTTCCAGCGTCTCTGGCTTGTCCCTAGTAATGCCCAGTATTCCTGCAATCCCCAATTTTAAATCTTGACGTAGGGTAAATATCGTGTACCTCTCTTGCAGGTGATCTCTTGCTAGGTGAATGTAGATGCGTTCCAAGCAGTATTGGGCTGTGACTTTTGTATTACTATTTTCATTAACAAATTTGCATTGTAGCAAAATTCGAGCATTTACTGCCGCCTGGTCCAACATCCCAAAGAAAATCCTAACTGGCCAGCGATTTGTTTTCCAGGTAACGGTAAAAGCATGGCACAGTTTATCGAACGCATCTGTACCGCCCAATAAGCAAAAAAAACGACAAAATAAAAGTTGAAATTATTCACGAAATTATACGTACTGTGCACATGGGGTCTTTCAGACCCCAAAATTTCGGAACGTCAACTTCTCACTACTGCCAAGAGCAGGTTAAAGCCGAGCGGGCAAAACTATGTATAGGATCTTGAAGTGTTATCCCTAAACTACAGGTAGATGGCAGCATAGGTCCCGATCCGCATTGTACGTATTAGAAAAACGCGTTTGAAAATACGCTGGGGTCTAAAAGACCCAGTGTGCACAACAAAGGTTAAATCCGCCTTAATCATTAAAATTGTATATAACACATAATTTTTACGTACGGATTTCTTTTTGGTAAAGTCATGAGTTCTACATTTGCAAAACTGTAAAATGTTTTTATTTAAATAAATACTGCACATTGTAATGTAGTACAAAAAATGGAACTATAATAATAAAGTAGTAAATAATCCTGTTTATATATCCAAAATTCACGGATTCTATCAGTTTGAATCGGTCAGTCCGTATAAATCGTTATGATTTCATGAACCCCGAAATCATGAACAGGAAATCATGACGATTCAAACCGATAGGAACCTATTGAAATTACATCGTTAATTGATTACGAATCCGTTTCAATCGGTTTCGATCGGTGTAATCGTTACGAAATCATAACGATTCAAACCGATAGGAACCGATTGAAATTACATCGTTGAATACCAATCCGTTTCAATCGTTTTCAATCAGTGTAATCGTTTATAAAATCATAACGATTCAAATCGATAGAATCCGATTGAAATTACATCGTTGAATACCAATCCGTTTCAATCGTTTTCAATCAGTGTAATCGTTTATAAAATCATAACGATTCAAATCGATAGAATCCGATTGAAATTACATCCTTGAATACCAATCCGTTACAATCGTTTTCAGTCGGTGTAATCGTTATAAATCCGTGATTTCCGGATCAAGAATCCACATTCATGCGGATTCAAAATTTTTAATCGGATTCAATCGGTCATTTTTAGCAGGGCGGTCTTTTCTACGCGTCCCCCCTTATTTCACATATACTTATTTATAGGATTTGGTTGATTAGGCCCAGCTTTATACACGATTAAAGATCCATATGCGAAGTCCATATATGGACCATGTAGCTTGAACTCCCAAAGTCAACATCGATTTGACATTGTATCAATTGTAAAACCCCACTTGTGTTACTAAGCTAACCCTTTTTCAATTAATAAAAAAGTTAAATTTAAAATTTAAAAAAATGTGAAAATTAACTTAAGTGTGAATTAAATTAAGTGTGTAATTAAATTAAGTGTGAAAACTTGCACATTGCTTCTTCATCATTACAGATCACTACCATTGCTCCTATTTTATTTTGCTCATAAAGCTTCCTCTATGAGGAAGCCAAACTAATAAATACTAATAATTATACACCAAATAAAATACAAGCTTCCTCATAGAAGAGTTTTGTGAGTAAAATAAAATAGGAGCAATGGTAGCGATAATGATGAGGAAGTAATGTGCAAATTTCTAATTTACACACATCTTTACGTTAAAAAACAAATCAATTAAATGTTCACTGATTTTGGAACGTTCTTTTTTTCGTTCGTCATTTTGTAACAAACTGTTTTTTTTTTAATCCGTATGTGCAACTGAAACTATTGTTTTATATTTTAAGATAATACTTTTTTTTGTTTCAGAACTTCTGTTGATCCGGTACATATGTGCCCGTTTGACATAATTTTTTCTAAGCGGCTCACACTATTGGCTATTGTAGCTATAAATATTAATATTTTTTCACGAAAATTTTACAAGAAGTAGTTCAAATTATGTACTTTGTGATGTTAATAATAAAACAGTTTTTCGCGCAGCATAAAATACATGTATAAGTACGAGCGTCAATGCATAGTATTTTATGGTTTACATGTTACGTTCATCTAGTTACTTTTATTTTGCAAGTTTGTTCAGTTTGCGTTCTCGTACGTTTTCGGGTGTCACCGCCTTGTCGCAGATGGTAATCTTTTCTTTTCCGTTTCCGACATGCCTCGCGCGCTCGTTTCCGTTAGTCACTAAGTTCCTTTTGAAAAGCGCACACGAAGCACGAGCGAGTTATAATAAAACTAAGTTCGTCTTAACAGGATGTGTAATTATTCTCTCCCTGCCTCTATCGCCTCCTATCACAGTCTTAACAGGTTATGGGCCCAGTCACCCTAGCCGCTCTGTGATATTTGCGTGTAGGAGAGGGCTGCGGAAGAGAGATTGCGAATCGCGAGTTGCGTGGCCGTTGTGCGGGTTAGCCATATTAGTGAGCGTTGTTGCCGTCGTGATTGTGTGGACGCACGAGAAAAGTAGTCGTCATGGGTGAAGAGATCTCGGTACGAAATGTGAAAAAATTCGACGGGACAAATTTTCAGGTCTGGAAATTCCAGCTGAAACAAGTATTTGTGGCGTCGGGAATACTCGATGTGGTCGACGGAACGAAAGCCATGCCACAAGAACATGACTCGGCGGCTGCAAAAACGTGGGTGAAGGACAATGCAAAAGCCATGTTCTTAATGTCGTCGTTAATCGAATATGGACAGCTCGAGAGTCTACTGATCTGTACAACCGCGAAGGAAATGTGGGATAAATTAAGTCGAGTCCACGAACAAAAGAGTGCGTCGAATAAAATATTTCTTCTACAAAAATTCCACGAGTACAAGATGGCCGCACAGCTAACAGACATTGGCGAGACTGTAACCAATGCAACAATTATTGCAAAAGTTCTCGCGAGTTTAGTATCGAAATATAGTCCGTTTTTGACCGCGTGGGACAGCGTGGACCCAGAGAAACAGACTATAGAGAATCTTTAAAAGCGACTGATTAAAAAAGAGGCGCGGATGAACATAGACAGTGATTCGGCGAGTGCGTTGGCGGCCCTGCGACATGGCGGGGCATCACAGAACTCCGAGAAGGACGAGAAGAAGACTCGCCACTCAAAGAAATATGTCGAGTGCTATAGATGTGGTGATAAAGGACATTACGCCCGTGAGTGCCACAACAAGAAACGCGACAACAGTGATCAGGAAGACAGCTGGTCCAACGACTGCGCGTTCATGGTGGAGACTTGTGGTCCCGGAAACGGAAGCAAATACAGAGTGCCATCTGCCGAACTGTGTAAGCAATTGCTAAGTGCCGAGCAAAACAAGGTGTGGCTTACCGACAGTGGGGCCTCTAAACACATAACTTATAGACACGAGTGGTTTTCCGAATACAAAGTACGTAACAAGGGTGACACTGTATCGCTAGGAGACAATAGACAATGTGCGATAGTTGGTGAAGGTGCAATAGACATAGAGAAGTTAGTCGATGGACAGTGGCGAAAGGGGCGCATTAAAAATGTACTTCATGTGCCTGAATTAAAGAAAAATCTGTTTTCAGTAGGGGCATGCACAACAAAAGGATTCTCAGTAAATTTCTGCGACAGACAAGCATCAATTTTGCGTCGAGGAGAGGTTGTAGCCTCGGGACTAAAACAAGACAACGAAGTGTACAGAATGTTCTTTCGAGTGACAGATTCGAAGAGTGTCAACGAGGCAAACGTGTCAACCGCGAATTTACAAGTGTGGCACAAGCGTCTCGGTCATGTAAACAAGCGAGTGCTTCGTGAAATGGCAGACAAAGGACTGGTTGGCGGGATAAAAATGTCAGACACTCGTGAGTTTTTCTGTGACGCGTGTCATGTCTCATCGTTTGTCCTTCAACAAGCATCCAGAGAAGGTGTCCACAAAACCCGGTGAACTAATTCATACCGACGTGTGCGGCCCTATGTCTGTAGAGTCCCTCAGCGGTTCAAGATATTTTTTGACACTGAAGGACGACGCGTCAGGATTTCGGTACATGTACTTTCTTTGACACAAGTCGGATGTGTATGATTGTTTCAAAGACTTCGAAAAGATAGTGTTCAACAAATTCGGTGAATCAATAAAAATTCTACGTTCTGACAATGGTCTCGAGTTCTGTAACAAGAAAAAATGGACGAATTCCTGCCATGCGTGGAATCACAAGAGAGACCACGGCACCGTACACTCCAGAACAGAACGGTAGAGCCAAACGGGACAATCGGACAATTGTGGAAAGTGCGCGAACCATGATACATGCGAAAAGTCTACCACTAACTTTATGGGCGGAGGCTATAAACACCGCTGTGTACATCCTAAACAGAACCTTGTTTTCAAGTACGCGCGAGGGTACTACACCGTTTGAGATGTGGACCGGCAAGAAATCAAGCTTAAAACATGTACGTATCTTTGGTTCGAGGGCTTATGCTCACATCCCGAAGCAGTTCACCCAAAAGTTAGATGTGCGTGCGAAAGAAGTAATACTGGTCGGCTATCAAGGAAACTCTGACAATTATCGAGTGTATGATCCTGTGTCCAAGAAAGTGTCAGTGACAAGAGATGCGACTTTCCATGAACAACTCGGCAAAGTGCCTTGGACGAGTAAAGGTACTGCAGAGAACGTATCTATTCTATGGAAAAACACTGAAGAAGTCGAAAATCGCCAGGATAGTTCACCTGAAGGGTCAGGTGATAAAGCCGAAGAAGGAGAACACGAAGACCAAAATCAAATACGCTGTCAAAATCAAGAGCCACAGATTGCACAACGACAGCTCAGGGATCGATCTACCATCAAACTGCCTAAGAGATACGAGACGAATGTAGCTGAGTACAACACTCCCGTTACAGTCAAGGAAGCACTAAAAGGAATCGACGCTTCTAAGTGGAAAGAAGCAATCGACAACGAGTTACAAGTCCACAAAGAAAACCAAAGCGCGTATGTTAAGAGGAGTCTAACAAAGTTTCGTATGAATGAAGCGAAAGCGATGTGTGTGCCAGCGGATCCAAATGTTGTTTTGCATCCAGCTGATAAATGTAACGTAGAGTCGAGCAATGTTCCTTATAGGGAAGCGGTTGATACACTAATGTTCTTGGCGACCGTATCTCGTCCCGATATTTCTTATGCAGTAAACTCCGTGAGTAAATATCTTAACAATCATAATCACAAGCACTGGAGAGCTGTAAAGAGAATATTTGCATACCTTGTTGGTACAGTAGGGTGTGGTATATAGTACAGAAGGGGCGGAAGCAAGCCCATTCTAGTTGGCTTCTCAGACGCGGATTTCGCTAGCGACGTGGAGACCAGAAGGTCAACCACAGGATATATTTTTAATTTAGCAAGTGGTCCTGTTACATGGTCCTCTCAGAGGCAGAAAATGGTCGTATTAAGTACGACTGAATCTGAGTATGTAGCGGCAAACTCAGCAGCAAAAGAAGCAGTTTGGCTTAGGAGGTTATTAGAGGATATTGGGTATCCGTGCCCCAGTGCAACAACGCTTTATGTCGATAATCAAAGTGCAATACGTCTTGTAACAAACCCAGAGTTTTATAAACGTACCAAACATATAGACATCCGGTTTCACTATGTGCGAGAAAAGACCGAAAGTAACGAAATAGTATTAGAATACATTGCAACCGAACTACAGATAGCCGATATATTTACGAAAGCTTTGCCGAAAGATCGATTCCGTATGTTATGTGAAAATATTATTACGTATAAAAGTCATGCTGAGCGCTCAAACGGCGGAAGTGATAAAACAGTTTTTCGCGCAGCATAGAATACATGTATAAGTACGAGCGTCAATGCATAGTATTTTATGGTTTACATGTTACGTTCATCTAGTTACTTTTATTTTGCAAGTTTGTTCAGTTTGCGTTCTCGTACGTTTTTGAGCTCCGGTAACTTAGCCGGTCAACTTCGACTTTATTAATTTTTTTTTAATCGTTTGTTGGTCTTTTGTTGGTGATTCTTGGCCTAATTACAACGTTTGTTGGTTCTTAATTTTTTTTTAATTAAAAAAGAAAAATTAGCATTAAGTTAGCCGGAAAAATCTCATTTTTAATTAAAAAACGGTCTAATCGTTTGCTGATGATTGTTGGTCTAATTTTAGCGTTTGTTGGTTTATTATTAGTCTTAAAAACGAAAAATTATCTCACATTAAAGCCACATCTGCAGTAATCGAAGATTAGTTTATTTGCTTACGACTTAAGGTTTATTTCTATAAATGTAAAGCTAACATCTATAAAACTGGCTATGAATACGGGCCTGAACATCGGCAGAAAATCGCAAATAGATCAAGAAACATGGTGGTATTTCATTCGTATGTATTTGACCGGAAATGAATGTCCGGTAAAGAATCTACCATATGAAATCGTTTGTATTTCGTATGAAGACTTTTGAAGTGCAATTGAAAAGGTTTGTGAGTCATTCGTTTAATTGTAATTAATTATTTATTTTTACACCATGCATTTAGCCGAAATAGATAAATTAATAAAAGTTTTTATACGGAATCGTTTGTATTTTGTATGAAAAGTTATGAAGTGTGATTAAAAAGGTTTTGTGAGTCACCTAGATAATTTTAATTAAATATTTATAAACTCGATAATTCACTCGTTTACGCGGGGTAAATTATCGTAAGTTACTACAAAATCCCGTTTACGCGAAAAAAAATCGCGTTTACGCGGACGAATTATTGTATGTTACTGCAGAAGTAACGCTCGCGTAAACGTAGTATATCGCTTATAGCTACAGGCTTATTAGCTTGTATATTTATTTATTTCAGTATAAAATAATTTTTAAAACGTTTATATTAATTCTGACTGCAGATGGACCTTCGGGAACACCAGCGCCTTCTTCTTTTAACATGAATAACTAAAAATCTATATTTCGGCTAATTACCGAGTTTATAAATATTTAATTAAAATTATCTAGGTGACTCACAAACCTTTTTAATCACACTTCATAACTTTTCATACAAAATACAAACGATTCCGTATAAAAACTTTTATTAATTTATCTATTTCGGCTAAATGCATGGTGTAAAAATAAATAATTAATTACAATTAAACGAATGACTCACAAACCTTTTCAATTGCACTTCAAAAGTCTTCATACGAAATACAAACGATTTCATATGGTAGATTCTTTACCGGACATTCATTTCCGGTCAAATACATACGAATGAAATACCACCATGTTTCTTGATCTATTTGCGATTTTCTGCCGATGTTCAGGCCCGTATTCATAGCCAGTTTTATAGATATTAGCTTTACATTTATAGAAATAAACCTTAAGTCGTAAGCAAATAAACCAATCTTCGATTACTGCAGATGTGGCTTTAATGTGAGATAATTTTTCGTTTTTAAGCTTAATAATAAACCAACAAACGCTAAAATTAGACCAACAATCAGCAGCAAACGATTACGCATCGATTAGACCGTTTTTTAATTAAAAATGAGATTTTTCCGGCTAACTTAATGCTAATTTTTCTTTTTTAATTTAAAAAAGAATTAAGAACCAACAAACGTTGTAATTAGGCCAACAATCACCAACAAACGACCAACAAACGATAAAAAAAAATAATAAAGTCGAAGTTGACCGGCTAAGTTACCGGAGCTACGTTTTTGGGTGTCACCGCCTTGTCGCAGTTGGTAATCTTTTCTTTTCCGTTTCCGGCATGCATCGCGCGCTCGTTTCCGTTAGTCACTAAGTTCTTTTTAAAAAGCGCACACGAAGCACGAGCGAGTTATAATAAAACTAAGTTCGTCTCAACAGGACGTGTAATTATTCTCTCTCTGCCTCTATCGCCTCCTATCACAGTCTCAACAGTTAATAAAGTAATTTGAAAACAAAATTATTTGCCAGCAAAAAAATCTTTAAAAATAGCCTTTTTTTAAGCTGACTGGTTTCCCCGCTTAAGATGCTAATACGGCTCTGTGATTGATTTATGATATCTTAAGATTGTACTTAAGATGGCTTTAAATATGTATAAAAACCGGCTATTAATACCGACTTAACTCATGTCAGTTTTTTTTCTTTTATAATATTTTAAATTTACCTGAACGGTGCCACGCCAGTTGGAAAGTTATGCGTCTCTGCTGTAAAAATAAGATGTTGTTTGATATCTTCCAAGTGAAAGTTGCTGCATTCATGAGTTTTCGTAGGACGTAATATAGGAATTTTAAATCCTTCTATTGCGCTACTATTATCGCTGAATTTAATCACATTGTTTGGATTGCTGTAATTTTGCGTATCCATAATCATGTCAATTAGGGATTGTTTTTCTTCTTTGTCATCCAAAATAATACGTCCTTTAAAGAACCAGTGGCGACTATGTTCACTATTAGATTGGGCAAGATCAAAACATTCTACACTAGTTGGATTACGTTTTAATTTTTGGAGAAATAACTCTGTATAAAAATCTAAATCCCAATCATCAAATGCCAAACCTGCAAAATAAAATTATAGCATTATACACTGTGTATAAAAAGTACCGGGACGGCAGTATATCTCGACAGGATGAAATTTTCTGAAAAAATGTTATATACAAAAGTTCTAGGATTTAAAAAGATCTATTTACTGATCTTATCAGTGTGACCTTGAGTCCGGTCCATGTAAGCCCTCAAGTTTGCGATGGCCCTCGCGGGTGTTGACGCAATGTGATTTCTACCCAGTGCTCTGAATGTCAACGTAAAGTAATTCAAGCAAGCGCGGGTAAACGGTGCACCTCGTGCCGTTTGCCCATAAAACGGCCTGTGCTGCTGCCCAATCTCAAGGACTTGGTGTAACAGATGCAGCCAACCGTACAGAACGGGGGAGCGATTCGCGAGGCGTTTCGCAATGGAAGGTCGTCTAACGTGGGCTGTGCCCGACAGGAGCGGGTTGCTGGCTTACCATGTGCCACGCTACCCATAAAACGATCTGGTAAATGACTTATCCTGGTCTCCGGGCGACAGACATGAGCCGATTGGTGAAACATCAAACATGGGAACGAGTAAACACGGCACTTGCGACGGTGATTCGTCAAATGTGAGCATAAGACCGCTCGAGTACCGAGGGAAGCCCCACACGTGGGGCCCTATCATTTGGTGTCGGACTCTCGGGGGCATAAGGGTCGCTAGAGGATACATGGAGTCTCTGAGAGACATTCATGGTGCACATTACCCTTGTAGGGGGGGGGGGGCTTTGTTACCCCACCTCCGTATGCTTTTAAGGCCGCCACGCTGCGTGCCTGGAGCTTACAGAATGCCTACTACCTGGGCAACATCACAGGTACAATGAGTGTCATATAGACACATCAGTGTCATATAGTAGTCGCCAGGGTAATTATGCATAAAAAGATCGCACTCGCCAATGACCTTGACCTTGACATATGTTGTTAAGGTCACCCTCCTGAGTGACCTTCAGAAGGTTTTAGCCGGCGGTCGTTATTCGTTAAAAAGTTATTAACAAAAAAAAGTTTGGAAAATACAGTAGCTATTTTGAGTATTGGAAGGCATAAACGACTAATATTACGATTTTTTTTAAAGCAGAGAATACTTTATTTCGCGAGAAAGTCGCTGCTTTACCAAAACACAACATTTAAAGCAGGTAAATTGTTGATAAATTGAAGTTTTTTTTGTTAAAGCAGAGAATACTTACATAGGTTAGTTGACGCGCTTTAAACACATATATACTGTTAAAGCGCGTCACTAACCTACATAGGTTAGTTGACGCGCTTTAAACACTTAAATACTTTTAAAGCGAGTCATCTAACCTATGTAAGTATTCTCTGCTTTAACAAAAAAACTTCAATTTATCAACAATTTACTGCTTTAAATGTTGTGTTTTGGTAAAGCAGCGACTTTCTCGCAAAATAAAGTATTCTCTGCTTAAAAAAAAACGTAATATTATTCGTTTATGCCTTCCAATACTCAAAATAGCTGCTATATTTTCCAAACTTTTTTTGTTTATAACTTTTTAATAAAAAACGAGCGACGGCTAAAACCTTCTGAAGGTCACTCAGGAGGGTGACCTTGACAACATATGTCAAGGTTAAGGTCATCGGAGAGGATGTCCCTTTTATATTAGTCATTTATGCCTTCCAATACTCAAAATAGCTGCTACATTTTTCAAACTTTTTTTGTTTATAACTTTTTAACGAATAACGACCGCCGGCTAAAACCTTCTGAAGGTCACTCAGGAGGGTGACCTTGACAACATATGTCAAGGTCAAGGTCATTGGCGAGTGCGGTCTTTTTATGCATAATTACCGTCGCCAGGAAACCGTGCTCCTACGTTGAGGAGTCGGCTGGTCCGGGAATATGTAGTCTATTAAGGTATGTGCTCTGTAAGGGGAAATTCCCGACTCTAATTCTAGCGTGAAGGGAAGTACTGGGAAGAACCGCGCGACACCCCGGACGGGTTACTGGGATAGCTAACCGCCTAGACTCCTCGGTGCGGTCGTAACTATGACTCTCTATAAGGCAGCCAAATGCCTTATCATCTAATTAGTCACGCGCATGAATAGATTAACGAGATTCCCACTGTCCCTATCTACTATTTAGCGAAACCACTGCCAAGGGAACGGGCTTAGAAAAATGCGGGAAAATAAGGCCCTGTTGAGCTTGACTCTAGTCTGGCACAAGCCCGCGAAGCCCACGCTTAGTACGCGTTTGTCCCGCATAGACCAATCCGCGCGACCTGCTGAAATGATCGGCTAAGCCCGCGCAACCCGTCGAATTTAAGGTAAATGTACCAATGCCTGGACACGTACCTATGTCTGGATATTTTCGACATTTTAGTCCTTAAATAAGTTATAACGTGAATTAAAATCAAAGAATCAAAGATAAAAATATTTTTCGTGTATTATATTTTCATCTTTGATTATAATTCGCGTTATACTTACTTAAAAACTAAAGTGATAAAGGTGTCCCTAAAGACATAGGTCTTAAGTGTCCCGGTACATTTACCTTAACATATATATTACTATTCCGGAGTTTAACACAAATTATTGAATGAGAAGCTATTTACTTACAAATAATAGTGACTTTACCTCAGGGAACGAATCATTGACACGCATCGTACATAGCAACATAATACTTATTCTAGCGAGCCGCGCAGGCTAAATTTCGCGGGCCCGTTTACTCGAGCGGACCACGCAGGCTGGGCTTTGCGGGTTCATACGTCTCAGGACTTCGAGCTCTTGTGCGGGTCGGGCTGGTTTGCAGAAATCTGACGCACACACACACACACACACACACACACACACACACACACACACACACACACACACACACACACGCACGCACGCACGCACGCACGCACGCACGCACGCACGTACGCACGCACGCACGCACACGCACACGCACACGCACACGCACACGCACACGCACACGCACACGCACACGCACACGCACACGCACACGCACACGCACACGCACACGCACACGCACACGCACACGCACACGCACACGCACACGCACACGCACACGCACACGCACACGCACACGCACACGCACACGCACACGCACACGCACACGCACACGCACACGCACACGCACACGCACACGCACACGCACACGCACACGCACACGCATAAAAGTATCAAAGTAAAATTATCGAAAAGTGAATACTTTACGAGCTATTTCATATTTTATATTGAAAATATTGTTACAGAATTTGAAATAACTCAGGAAATTCTTGATGAAAAGGAGCATTATTATAGGGGAAGGTGGGGCACGTTGAGACACCTAAATTTAACTTGCTGTATTTCTTTAAATATTTATGCTAAAATTTTTTATAAAATGATTTCCAACACAGATTTACTTAAATTTTGAAATTTTAATAAGTTTATTGGTTTAGCGTGCTTTACTTCCTAAATAATAAAAAAATCAATTTTTGAAAAGTGTCTTATCTTGCCCCACTAATGAGCCAGGTTGAGACACCTAGTAGGGAAGATTAAAACAATGTAAAATACCATGAGACACATCAATAATAATTTGTGTTATGATTTATTTGTAAATATATATTAGATGAAAACAATATTAGAACATCAAAAAATATTAGGATGAAAAAACATTGTGTCAGCATCAAAATTACCTTTTACTTGAGGTTTTTTCCGTTATCTGACCATTTTCAATAAGCAACAGATCTAAAACAATTTTTTAAAATACAGTTATTTTTAAAGGTGTCTCATCTTAATCCAAAAAGTTTTATGTCTCAACTTGTTCCATAATTATTTGTCTCAAAGTGCCCCAACAGCAGTTTTCAAAGCTAACAAAGCTAAACCAAACTAAATTGATTATTGTGCAAAAATATAACCTGTGAAAATTAAACAAAACTATAGACTATCATTCAGTAATTAATCTAAAATGTTTACAATCATGATTAATTAATTAATTCAGTGCACCTTAACAAATTAAAATTTACATTTAAGGTGATGCTGGACCCGTCTGTTTTACCGGCATTTTTGTCGGCACGTAGCGTTGTATTAATTTGACAGAATTAAAAATCCTTCTCCAGAATTGCAGTACATACATTAATGATTCAGGGAAACTCCGATTTTATATAGAAAACGAGAAAAAATTACGAAAGTACAGATTTCCTTATCCTACTTTTATCCCAATATGGCGTCTCGAGTTGCGGCGAGCTGTCAGCTCGTCACAAGATGTATTTCATATAAGAGATATACCATTAGTACGAACGCGAAAACAAGTTCCCCTGAATTGCACAACAATAAAAACATTGATAAACCCCCCAAATAAAGATTTGGAAGCGTAATATAAAAGTATGATGTCGATGTGTATCGTGCGTATGTGTGCGTGCAATGTAGCGTGCTATCCTTATCTATATCTTTGTCTATACAAGGACAGATATAGTCGATAACATAGAAAATGGTAATTTTGTCGGTTATACAGACGGCTCCAGCATCACCTTAAGGAGATCCGGGAGTGACGGCCGAACTTCGACGGGGTCGATAATTTTGACCGTTTTCTATATTACCGGCCTATATCTGTCCTTATCTAACGAGATATCATGCGATATATCCGTCCTTGTCAGATTGCAACACCATGTACACTGCGTGTGTGTACATGCATAAAATAAGTTGGATAAAAAATCTTTCTTATTAGGCTTTTAATCTTAGTTTCAATGGTGCCATAGTTACAGTGCCAGACTAGAGTCAAGCTCAACAGGCTCTTCTTTCCCCGCTAATTTTTCCAAGCTCGTTCCCTTGGCAGTGGTTTCGCTAAATAGTAGATAGGAACAGTAGGAATCTCGTTAATCCATTCATGCGCGTCACTAATTAGATGACGAGGCATTTGGCTACCTTATGCTGGGTCTACAATGGGAGTCGCAAAGTCGTGAGTCGCAAGAATTGACCAATCACAGTCGATTATTCTCCTCAAATTCTATTGTGTACACGTAAGCTATATAATTTGTATATAAGCGAACGTTTCCTTGAAGTGACAGCTCTAAGTACAAAAAGTGCAACACCAAAAGTAGTATTAAATATATTTTTCTAAGTTTTTAGTCTTAATTTACTATCCCGCACATGATTTTTGTACGTACTTTAAACGTGTAAATGGATTTTCCATTCTGTAAAGCTAATTCGAAGAAAATTGGTCGAACTAAAATGTCGGTAATTGCCGTGTGACTCCAGGATCCCCAAATACTTATCTTTCGCTCACAACAAAACAATGTAATCTGATTGCAAAAGCTAAAATTATATTACCTCCTAAATATACAAGACATGCAGTGCAACCAACCTAAAAATCCCCCTTCCCTTCCAACCAGTAATGTCTCAAGGTGCCCCACGTTCCTCTAGTGTTTTAAAAACATCTCGACAAGGACTACAAGAATATGCAATAAAAAATAGGTCCCATTAAAAAAATTTAAATTTACCTTATTCTGACCTTGGCGACGCCACCCAAGGTCACACTCATAAGATCAGTAAATAGATCTTTTAAAACTCTACAATTTTTGTATAAAACATTTTTTCAAAAAATTTATATGTTTTCGAGATATACTGTTGCGTTCCGGTACTTTTTATACACACTGTATAATGTTGAAAATATCACAACAATTAAAATGTAACCTAATTATTAGAGACAATAAAAATTTGCGTCAATCTACTAACAAGAAAATATTACATTGATTAACAAAATCACAATACTCAATTTATATTAAAATTTTGCATAACTTCAAGTAAGCATATCTTCGCGAAAAAATTGTCATATTTGAAAAAACTTTTAATAATTTTTTATAATAGGGCCTTTTCTGAATTTTGATATTTTCTTTGCGGTTTTCTTGGTAAAAACCTTTGTCGTGACTCCGATAGTGACAATCAATCGGGGGAGCCCGAAAAATATGTACCTTACCTCAATCAATCGTTTATTCCTTCAACAAAAGCTAAGAAGGGACTTGGTTTACAATAGAAACCTTAACTTCATTCACACTCACATTCATACCCATTCCATGAATTTTATTATATTCTTCAGTCTTTTCTACCCCTATTTTATATATAATTCTTTAAGATTTGGTTGATTAGATCCAGCTTTATACGCGATTAAAGGTCCATATACGAAATCTATATATGGACCATGTAGTGGACCTGAACTCTCAAAGTCAACATCAATTTATTTTAGTTTTTCCTCTAACAAAAAACTAAAATCTGTTAAGTACGGAAATTTTATCCTAAAATTTCAGACGACGCACGCTAGCTCAGGGTTCCGAGCGAACGCTCAGCTCCAAGTATAAATGTTTAGTTTATCTTTCGGTTATCGGACGGCTGTTGACAGGCTGAGGCCTAGATAGGGCCCAAAACTACGCTTTTAGAAACTTCTAGAAAACCTCCCCCCTTAAGGTGATGCTGGAGCCGTCTGTATAACCGACAAAATTACCATTTTCTATGTTATCGACCTATTTCTGTCCTTGTATAGACAAGGATATAGACAAGGATAGCACCTAACTTTGCATCTTCCACTGGTCTAACAATAAATAATATCTTTTTTTTAGGCTTCAAATCTTACTTCTAATTGCACGATATTATTCCTGACAGTTTTTTGTAGAGGGCTGCATCACTATTTTCTATAGAAAAACTGCAAAATTTTTGTGTAAAGCAAATAATATCGTCAGGTGAAGACAATATTTATAAAAATTAAAATTTTTTTTAGTTTATCAGAAAAAATCATGTACAGCCCTCTACATTTTTGTGCGTACTTTAATCGTGTAAAAGGATTTTCCATTCTGTTCAGCCAATTCAAAGATATTGCTTAGACCGATGCCTTGTCGCTGTCACTCCAGGATCGCCTTAAGACGCGTAGGAAGTAGTCAGAATCTCGCTGGGGGGGGGGGGGGGAGAGTTCTGGCCATTTCAGGTATAAATAGGGCGAAAAACGCCGCGGAGCGTCACTTCATTCTCGACTTTAATTTCAACTACACACGTTTTTAACTTTGACTCTAACGACACTTCTAACTCTTATTAGACTCCAGACAGTCACTTTCCGACATATCCGACTGTACGTTCAAGTCCAAGCATTCGCGCTCGATGTTGGGACTTAATCCCTGTACTCTTGTATTTTAAGACCGCGCTTCACGCATAACTTAGTTTTGTACTAAGACTTAAAAGAATAAAGATAAGTTTGAGAAAAAAATAAGCTTGAAATCTGGAATCTTATCTCGTATTTGTTAAATCTTTAATCAATAAATTCCCTCCTGGAATACGACTCGCAGTTTTCGCTGACAAAGTGTGTAGCGATCTCTCCTTTTCACTCACGAAGAGTGCAGCGAACTAGTACTTTCACTGCCGAAAGGCGTAGCAATTACGGGGTTGATTTTTGGGAATTGCAATAATCGTTAATAATTCCCGAAAGTGAATTTGGCCTTTACGCTGACGAAGAATGTAGCGGATTGGCTCTGAGCGCTGACGAAGAGTGTAGCGAACAACCAAATTCACTTTTGAGAACGCGGCTAAATGACGAAAAAAGGAAGTAGATGAATTCAAATTAAAATGATTAGGTTCCAGACCAAACAAGATATTACTTCTAATCAAAATCCTCTCTCTCTCCTCCAGAAATTGGAACAATTAAAAAACGCACATCTCCATTTAAACCTATTTCTGCCGATTTCGACATTGATTATCCTAATTACAATTAGATAGATAAAAGTGATCCTCGTTACGAAACTTATCCGATTTTCGGTCCCCGAACAATAATAATAATAATAATAACATTCACACAACTTGTCCAAATCCCTGATAAATTGCTTAAATGCATTGACTAAAAATTAAACGGACGAACAACAGACAGAACGTCACAGATCCAAGCTCGGGCCGTAAATAGCGTTTCACTCTAATTTGATTGTATATCATAACGGTCGTATATTTCTTTTATTATAATTTTTCACGGAAATGTGCTTATTTGAAGTTATGCAAAATTTTGAAATGAATTGAGTGTTGCGATAATTTTGTTGACCAGTGTATTTTTATATGATACTTATATTATATTTATACATTTATTTTTGAAGAATTTTAAGTTAAATAATATATCAACAAAATTATCCTTTATTATACACTTTTACCAAATAATTAACTAACGGCGAATGCGAATCATGCGCGGTACATGATGCGCAAATAAAGAAATTAATATGTAGTTTTAAAAGTAACAAACGTTTCGGCTCTTCTTTCGAGCCATCTTCAGCGTTTATTAGAGACGATGGTAATACAATGTTTTATTTCTATTCAACCTGAGGTGGAAGGCTCCTTTCTTGAAGAGATGTATTATACAAGCTGGAAAGCACGGACAAAAAAAACTCAGATAGCAACGTGTCTGCATTGTTGCTAGCATCCCAATATGTAACTGTTATGTAACTTAGGAAGCACATGGAAAGAACAATGTTATATTTCATAGTTATGTAGATGAGATGTAGAGGAGACCGGGACTAGAAATCACACGGGTAAATTGTCACAAAGCTTATATCTCACTTAATACATTGAGTGGAATATTCTTCTTTATATATAGTGTAGGTTGCTCTTATCGTGTTAGTCAGGTGTACAAAATAGCTCGTTTCAAAAACATTGCATCTGATATTTACAAGCATTTTTTTTAAATTCGAGGTTGTGAGTAAATTTTTCTTGCCTCTATTTTTATTGTTTCGTTAGTTTTTGGAATTACTAGTCGTAATTTCTTTTTGATCATAAGAAATATTATAGTTTTAGATAATTTTTCCTGTATTTAGTTAACCGTCATTGCAACATAGTTTATAAATATAATCTTCTTTGTTCAAAATGACCATTCATAAGTAAGTTGTCTCAAATGAGATGGGATTCAATGTTTATGAGAATTATTATTCTTTTATTTACTCAAAGTTTATGAAAGTATTGCAAAGTTTATTGAGAATGATTATTCTTTCATTTAGTCCACGTTTATGAGAATTATATTACAAAGTTTATGAAAATTATTAATTTTTCGTTTAATTCACGTTGCAATATGTTATTAAGTTAAATTTACCAAAAACTAGCACTAACTTTAATAAAATATTAAAACAGGAACTATTTGTCGTATGTTTCCTCTACATGAAAGATACTTGACAATCAATCCAGAGTCATGTGACAACCAACCCTGGGTATGGAGTAAGTCGTCACATTTTCACGATCTTGCTTAGAATTAAGTAACTTTTTTGTGTACAAATATATATAAGTCTAATATTTTTTTTCTTATACCTAAAGGATGTAGCCACATTATAAAGTACTATACAATATTATAAAATATTGCTAACATTTTTTTTAAAATCAGTAGTGTGATAACCCGCCCCGGTCTTCCCTAAAGGTGCCTTTTCATGCTGACGCTCGACGCTCATTTTCAGCGGCAAGAAGGTCGCATAACCACAATTGACGCCGGCGTCAATTGAAATTCATGAAAAGAAAAACAGCGTCAAAATTTCGGCGTCTTCGCGCTGCTTTGGCTTTGACGCTTGAAGTTGGAAAAATCCAACTTCTCTTTCTTGACGCTGGCATCATAGTGATGTCACGTGACGACGCTTAACGCTGTTTTTCAGCGTCCCATGAATTAGCACCTTAATACTCGTATTCATAGTCCTTCCTTGAGGAATAAGGATTCCTTGTTTAGCTAAACGGGGTTTCCTTATTGGCTAAACCGGCTAAACAAGGACTCCTCATTCCTCAAGGAAGGACTATGAATACGGGTATAAGTGTTACATAACTTTGAGAGCACTTTAGACAAACAAAGTTATATTTCTTTATTACGTATATAACTCATAAGAGTTATTTAAAAATGTAATATAACACACACGTAACTCAAAATACATAACATAAATATAACAACCGTTAACTGTCAGCAATATGACAAATGTTATGTTACTGATATAGAATATATTATTATATGTATACACGTAAGTAATGTAATATAAAAAAGCTTTTCTTTTTCCTTCTTTCTTCCATATATTATGCGAAAGGAATATGCGAGAGATATGTGCATAAAATGACTAGGCTATACTGAGTGAGAAGATATGCAGATAGAAACAAATTTTGTAATATATCTATATTGTAATATATCTATATCTATCTCAACGAGTTAGAAGGAGAAGGGAGTATACCCGGGTGACGAGATGAGCGCGACGGCCGCGCGTCGCGGCCTGTTATTGGTCGCTTGAGTTAAGGATAGGCGTCGTGGCGCTTTGCGCAAGACGAAGCGACCGGCATGGCAGTCTTTGTCCGCAATGCCCGCTGCCCGCTCGTGTTGCATGGCTCGTGTGTCGTTAATCGCTCGTGTCATTTGGTGTCGTTAATCGCTCATGTTGTAGTGTGCATTTGTCAAATCAGGCACATCAAGGTGCAGAGAAAATTACTCGCAGTTGAAAATTCTTGCCGGTAAGTAAATTTATATAGATTCTTTTATCGATATCGTTTAAATATCTCAATGCCTTTCATATCTTTTGTTTTTGATTGTTAATTTTAGTTGTGGCATATCCCTCACAAAGAAATATACATTACCTAACCTGTTGAAATATCGATTTATTCTCTATTTAAAAAAGTGGATGAAATCATATTTAATAATTGAATGCTTGTCAGTAAAAAGGTAAGGGTTATTTACTTTTTTTACCTCTACTTTCAACTTTTCTCTTTGTCTCTGTACATCCCACGTACCCCATCACCGACTACATTTTCGGAAAGAACAACTCGTTTTACCCCTAAATACCATTGCGGTTTAAAAATTTTGATTACGACCCGAATTATTAATTAATTAAAATTTACATTAAATTTTTCTACATTTTTGAAATTATTTTTAATGTATTATTTAATATTTTACACTATTGCACTGGACACTTTCTAAATCATCTTTTCACATATTTCCTAAATATATTTTGTAACGTGTTTTAAAAACTTGTAATTTCACAGAGATTAGACGTTGCAAATGTACTTATACTTTTTATGGGGATATGTTAAAAACAATGTGTACGCAACGAAATTTGCTAACTTGGCAGACCTTAGGAAACGCATACTGCACCAAGTAAATATTATCTCATCAGAAATGATACGAAACGTTTTAAATGAATTTTACCTACGATTAGATCATTGTCAAGCAGCAGACGGAAGACAATTTGAACACTTAATTAAGTAAAAACCCGTCTACACACACACACACACACACACACACACACACACACACACACACACACACAGGGGTGTAAGGTCCGACCATGCAACCTCCACGCGGTACATCCTGGATAATACTAATGCTGGCGGCACCGTAAATTCTAAAGCTCATAACTCAGGCAATTCTCAACGAAAATAGGTTTTCAAGTAGTGTTTTGGAAACGTCTCGCTGCCACCTTTAATACTGTGTCATAAAAAATGGGGTGTTCCATTTAAAAAAATTATGTTGGCCTTGACCTCGCCTTGACGCCTCCACTCAAAGTCAAACGGATATGATCATTGAATAGAACTTTTAAAACCCTACAACTTTGGTTCAAAACATTTTTCTCAGAAACGTTTCGTTTTCGAGATATTTGACCGTTTCCAGACTTTTCTCGCACCCTGTATATTCGTACTATGTGTGCTGCTATAGTAAAAAATCATATGTCAATTAGTTTTCCAAGTTCACCGAAATGTATCTTTTTATTATAAAATTAGTTGTAAATTGATTTGTTTTTTGTGTATTGTTTTGATGTTGTAATTTGTATGTAATTGGCATAAATATTATTTTATTTATATTTCAGAGTGTGCTTCTGTAAAATATTGATAAGTATGTCATATATGTATTATTATATATGCTCATTGTTTCAAAAATAGTTAGGTTTATGAATAATTATGTCACATAAAGATTTCTCTGATTTATCTCATCGTCAAAAACGAAGAATTATATTGCACGATAGTAACGTCCAAAATATGAAAAAAACCCGTACAGAGGAAAGAGATAGTACAATTATTAATAACTGTAATTCAGATAATGACAATGCAAGTATTAATAATTGTAATTTGGATATAAGTTCCAATTTTAATGAAGATGAATCAGATTTTACGAATAGTGATTTACACAGTTTATCATCAGAAGACACTTTTAATGAAGATGAATCAGATTCTACGAATATTGATTTACACAGTTTATCATCAGAAGACACTTTAAATATTGACAATTCTATAGATGATGATTTAAGATTTTGGGTAGCTAAACACAATAGTCAGAGTGCCGTAAGTGATATATTAAAAATTTTATTAAGAAACAATTTAAACGTTCCAGTTGATTGTAGGTCATTAATGAAAACACCACGTAATACATTTTCACAAATAATAAAAATGAATGACGGAAAATATATTCACTTTGGACTAGCAGAAGGTTTGAGACATTCGATTAAAATATATTTCCAAACATTGTATCCAGCGGAGCTGAAAGTAAATATTAATATCGATGGTTTACTTATATCAAAAAGTTCAGGTAGTCAATTTTGGCCGATCTTAGGTGCTATAGTTGCAAATTTTTATACTGAATCATTCATTATAGGCATTTATCATGGTAATACGAAACCAAAAGATGTCGATGCTTTTCTAAAACCATTTGTAGAAGAAGCAAAACCCATTCTTGATACCGGTTTGAATATTAATGAAGTGATTATTCGTATTAAATCAAATGCTATAATATGTGATGCTCCAGCAAAGTCATTAATTTGTGGTATTAAAGGTTACACAGGTTATTTTAGCTGCACAAGTGTATACAAGAAGGTAAATTTATCCACAATAAAGTCGTATTTTTAGAACAAAATTCAACCTTGAGAACGGATCAGTCATTTCGAAGTAGACAGCATGAGGAACATCACGCTGAAAAATATTTAACTCGACCAACCATTATAGAGACTTTAGACATTTAGAATGGTTTCAGACGTTCCCTTAGACTGTATGCATCTTATTTTTCTTGGTGTAAGTAAAACAATACTTCGAATTTGGATTAAAGGTGCAATAAATATACGATTGACTGCCGTTTTATTAGATAAAGCTCAACAATGTAACAGCAAATTAAAAATGTTTATACCCATAGAATTTGCACGTCGTCCAAGGAATTTGCTGGATCTAGATCGGTGGAAAGCAACCGAATACGTACTGTATACAGGAATAATTATAACAAAAAATGTGCTACCTACCAAGCCATACACTTGTCTATGCGTTGCTGTAAGAATTGTATCGGATAAACAATATAAGCATTTGCTTGATTACGCACAATCTCTTTTTGAATATTTTGTTCGAAAATTCCGCGAGTATTACGGAGATCAATATTTATCACACAATGCATAATTTACTACATATATGTGAGAATGTTAAACGGTTTGGAACAATCGATTCTTATTCTGCTTTTAAATTTGAAAACTATTTGTATACAATAAAAAAATCGTTAAAAGTTAGTCGCAAACCTCTGGAACAAATAGCTAATAGAATTATAGAAAAGAGAAACATTGAAAAAAGTTTTTCAAATTCTCCAAAAAAATTATCCAATAATTTATTATAATAAAAATAAGACGAGAGTGAATAGGGTAGAATTTGATGGATTTATCTTATCGTCCAAAAATTGCAATAACTGTTGTATTCTGACAAACGGTACAATTGCTACAGTAAATGATATTTATTTACAAAATAATATTCTATACTTTAGAGTAAAGCAACATTTCTCTATTAAACCATTCTTTATTTCTCCATGTGATTCAACGCTGGTAGGAATTTATGAGTTATCTGGTAGTAAAGCAGATTTGTCATATGCAATTGTTACAGCTGACGAAATTTCACGTAAATTTTTAAAAGCAGATAATATTATGTCTTCTGATGATAATTCAAGTATAGTTATTAGCTTATTGCATTAAATCTATGACAATAGCGAATAAAACGTACGTCTGTTCATTGATTACATTAATATAATGTATTTCTTATTGTACTATTTATACTCTTCGTGCGATTTATTATATAAATATATATACATGATATATATACATATATGATTGTACTGAAGATATCACAATGTGAGTCGAAATGAGTTTTTCTATGCGGTTGTACAATTTCCCAAAGAAGGGATACGTACTCGGAAATTCCGACTTCGTGGCTTACAAAAGAATGTACTCAATGTAGATGGCCAACAACTAAAAATGCTACCTTCTTTATAAAAAAAAAAAAAAAAACAGTCCACCAGAGGCTGATTGGTTACTTTTTGATGTTAAAGTAGAATGTTACTGTGGTAAGTATGTTTAATAGTGGCAATTATTTTAAATATAAATTATGCAATATTAATACAGAATTTTATATCAAGACACGGTAGTGTCTCGCGCCAAATATACGCGGAGCGGAACCGACCATGACTCTTTTACACGACGCGACGGGTTGCGAGTACTCGACATGTTGAGATATCGATAACGAGTGAACGGATCAAGTTCTAAGTAGGCTTGATCAATAGCTTGGGGTCGATTTGGGGGGGGAGGGGATACGTCCTTTTCATTTTTCCGCTACGTGCCCTACGAGCGGAGATATTGCGACGCAAAGTCCAAATGTGAAAATTTTATATTAAGATACTTCTTCTCCTCCTAACGCCGACGTCTTATGACATATATATAATATATATAATATATATACATATATATATACATATATATATATATATATATATATATATATATATATATATATTGTGACGTTGCAGTTTCGCTGCACCGTGGCAGCGCCCCGCCGCCGTCACAAGGCGCGGGATTTCGATAATTCGCGCCCGAGGACGATTTACCGAGTCAGAGCGAGAGATCTCCAGGGGCATAATTGTAATTGCGTTTTCGTATTCTAATTCCTTTTTTGTTATTTTGTAAAATTGCGTGGCGCCTCACCGAGCGGAGACCGGAGTTCCTGAGGAGCGGATTCGGGAGTACAAGGTCAACCGGAAGGAATCGAGCGACGTATCGATCAATGCGGACGGACCATGGCGCGACTCGCAGGCCGGCGGGCGCAGGGGAGCGCGACAGGGAGCGCGCGCGGCACGTAATTCGGCGACGGACGGACCCGTCGAGGCAGGGCCCCGGGACGCCGGGGCGGAATGAACTTCGCCTGCCCTACGCACCTGTAAAAGGAGTTCCGGGACGGAGGGCCCCCGTTCCCGGACAGAACGAAAAGCGCGGGGACGTTAGCGTCTCGCCCGACCGGGAAGGATCCCGGCGAAATTGCCGTGCCCACCGAGAAACTGGAAGCGCCCTGCGGGAGCAGGATTGTCGGCCCTGTGCAAGGATCCGCCGCGAGCTTGCGGGCTCGCCCCTAATTGGTCCGCGCGATAGCGTCGAGCGGCGGCGTGCGCCCGGGGTGGGGCGCGCCATCGATCCCGCGATCGAGCGAAATTTCGGGAGCACTCGTAAATCGTCCTCGATAGCCGCTGTACGTCTGGGTACTTGTCGCGATAATCTTCGAACATTCTCGATTTCCTTTGACGATTTCCAAGAGCGTCCATAGGATTTTTTCCAGGGGAGGGCATGAAATATGCTAGCCAAGAAGCATATGTCTGTAGCCATTCGAATCAAAAGTTCCTTTTTTCATTGACTTTTTTGAAGTTGAAGTTTTTTTCCGGAATCCATGTGTTCATAAAAACTTCAAGTTTTTTCTCGCAAGATAAGTCTGAGAGCGCCGATGTATCGCCCGATATCAAAAACGTTGATGCTAATGGTAACGTTGGATGAAACTGAAGGAATGGTTGAAGTCAATGAACAAGTAGAAGTAAAGGAAGTTGAGGAAGGCGAGGCCAAGGATGGAATTTCAGACTGGTCGTTTGTCTCTATCCTCGGTTTTTTAAAAAGGTTTCGTATGTCCATGCCCGAATATTTTATATTATCTATGATAATAATTTTAAAAAAGTTTTGTATGTCCATGCTCGAATATTTTATATTACCTATAATACCTATAATAATAATTTTAAAAAAGTTTTGTATGTCCATGCTCGAATATTTTATATTACCTATAATACTTATAATAATATTTTAAAAAGAGCTATCAAGAAGATTTTTTCAAAAAGGTCTCTTCTTGATAATATACAGTGTCCCAAGTTGCTGAAATAGACGAGAGCGTCCCCCACTAACCTCTCATTATCCAGTGACCAGTACCTATTTGAATTCGAGTTTGGGGTTTGGGTGAGTTGCCCGGGTCAATGCTTAATTTTTGCTGATTCCAGGGGGGGGCAAATGCCCCGTCTTGCCCCCCCCTGTGGACGCCCTTGCGACGCCTGTTCCGATCTCGGAGTGACGGCAAGGAGCCGCGGGAACGGAGGATCAACGGTGAGGTTGCCTCGATATTATTCTGGATCATGTAAAGCCACGATACCGCCCTCCGGGTCGCGCTCGCTCGAAATTACTTTCGGTAACCGGCGGCATGCGCCGACAAAGAGTTCATTAGGCGATTGATATCGAGAGCGAGGGGCCGTGGAATGGTATCGCGGCCGTGGGATTATTATCGGGCCGCGGAAGGCTTCTGGAGATCGCGGTAGACTATTGCGTGGTAATTCGCCGGTCGGGACGTAGATCGTACACGCGGTAATGGCCGCGTCTAGAATGTTCGCCTATTTCGCGTGCCGAGATTTTTCGCGTTGAAGTGATCGCGTCCGACGGCGCTCGCGCCCGGATATTTCGCGTTGGATTGTAATTCGCCTTCGGTTATTGTTCGCGTTAGATTTGGTGCGTTACGTTATGATTCGCGTCGGATCGTTATTGCGTTACGTGAGATTCGCGGTACCATCGCTTACGGTCGCGTCGTTATGGTCTCTCGCGTGGTGGCTCGCGGAAATCCCGTACTTTCGCGTTAGCTACGGTATTGTGCGTCGTGATATCGCGTGCGTCCGATTAAGATTCGCGTTAGATTAAGACTTGCGTTAGATTAAGATTCGCGTTAGATTAAGACTTGCGTTAGATTAAGATTCGCGTTAGATTAAGACTTGCGTTAGATTACGACTCGCGTTAGATTACAACCTTTGCGTTAGGTTAAACACTCGCGTAAAAATTCAGAATTATCTGGCGACAGAACTTCGGCACGGCTCGAGACGTGGTATTCACGCGCCTCGGGCGCGGCAACCGGCTATTTCGCGTTCCTTCGCGTTCCATATACTATGATTTCGCGTTACTCCAGTTCTGAACGGCACTATTATTTCGCGTTACTCCGGTTCGTCATATTCGGCTGTGTCTTGCGTCGACCAGCCCCGTTAGCGAGAAGTTTAATTACTAGTAGTTTTTCGGATTCGAAACCTATGAAATTTTCTGTTATCTTGACGCCCACGCTTCTAGTGTTGCTAATTTTCTTTTCTGGCGTCCGCGTTATTACTTCTTTACTGGATTATAGCCGAATAATGGCAGCCGACTGGCACCTATCCTGCCTGAGAATTAACTCAGAATAAACCTTGTTATATTTTCTTTTAATGATCTGAGTATTGATTAGCGTGTCACTCGGCCGAATAGAGCGCTGCCCTCTCCTTAACCCCGCTCACACTCCTTAGCCGAGCTGGCCGATCTCTCACACGCCGAAGTAATTTGGTTTGGCGTTACGTTCGGTGGATTTTTCGTTTCGGGATTCTTAGTGGACGCGAGTTACGCGTCTGGCGCCCAATACAATTTCGCGTTAAGTTTCGGCCCGTGTGAGAGACTCGTCGGAGAGGCCTTCCACCTTTCTCTCCTTTCCCCTTTTGATCCGGCACACGCCCCGGAGCGGTCCGGGGGTGAAAAAGCCGTGACAATATATATATATATATATATATATATATACATATATATATATATTATATATATAATATATTCAAGCGAATCTGGTTACTTGGCTGCCACACGGCCAATCCGCGTGTTCTGTCGTGCCTCCAAAGCAGTCATCGATTCTGCAGGTTCGCGACACGTAGGTGCACTATTCGAAGAAATTGGCGTGCCGAGCTCACTATACACTGTAACCGAACGAGCGGTGGGTAGGCTACGGGTCACGCTTGTTTGTCCTTAAGGTCACTGGTCGCCACTCGATTTCACCTCTTAATCGAGAAGGTAGGTACCAAATATCGCAAACTGTCAATTTTATTAATTTCCCTCTCCTTCAGGTTCCAGCCATCCGTGGATCATCGCCGTCGTAGACACCAGGATCCTCGCTTTACATCGCATACCAAGGTGGACGAGGGACATCGATGGATCGCCGCCGGTATGACAGGTAAGTAAAGGTACGTTAATTTACTAATAATCCTCTGCTTTCAGGTTACCGCCGTTCGTGGATCATCGCCGTCGTGGATACCAGGATCCTCGCTATATTATATACATATACATATATATATATATATATATATATATATATATATATATATATATATATATATATATATATATATATATATATATATATATATATATATATATATATATATATATATATTATATATATGTTATAAGACGTCGGCGTTAGGAGAAGAAGTATCTTAATATAAAATTTTTACATTTGGACTTTGCGTCGCAATATCTCCGCTCGTAGGGCACGTAGCGGAAAAATGAAAAGGACGTACCCCCCCCCCCCCAAATCGACCCCAAGCTATTGATCAAGCCTACTACACCCTGTACACCCTGTATATATATATATATATATATATATATATATATATATATATATATATATATATATATATATAAGTAGGTAAGCTATGTTGGTTCTAACCCACCGCGGCGGTGTCAGATTACACAAGGGTATCAGATTTCACGGGGGAGGGAGAGGGGGGATACCGCGGGGGGCGGGGGGGATACCGCGGGGGAGGGAAGGGGGGATACCGCGGGGGAGGGAAAGGGGGGATTTCACGGGGGGAGGGGGGTGAGGGGCGGGGGGATACCGCGGGGGCGGGGGAGGGGGGTACCGCGTTTTCATGCGTCGCGGGGGCGGGGGAGGGGAGTACCGCGTTTTCATGCGTCGCGGGGGCGGGGGAGGGGGGTACCGCGTTTTCGTGCGTCGCGGGGGCGGGGTACGCGTTTTCATGCGTCGCGGGGGCGGGGGAGGGGAGTACCACGTTTTCGTGCGTCGCGGGGGCGGGGTACGCGTTTTCATGCGTCGCGGGGGCGGGGGAGGGGTATCGCGTTTTCCGGCGCCGCGGGGTGAGGGGACCGCGTTTTCCGGCGCCGCGGGGGACCGCGTTTTCGCCGCGCCGCGGGGTGAGGGGCGACCGCGTTTTCGCCGCGCCGGTCCGCGTGACGTCACCCGCTCGCGTTCCCGGCCCCCGTTCGCGCGCGGTCCCTCGCTCCCGGCCCTCGTTCGCGCGCGGTCCCTCTCGTTCCCAGCCCCCGTTTGCGCGCGTCCCCTCTCGCTCGCGTTCGTTTTGCACGTGTCCTGCGACGAAGACACCGCGAGACACGTATGTTCACGAAAACAATAACGTGACTTTCGGTCATTTGATCTGTATAACTGCTATCAAACATCTTTAAAACATATTTAAAAACAACTAAAACGGCTTTCAAAACAACTAAAATAACTGTCAAAGCAGCTATCGAACAGCTATCGAACAGCTAAAACACCGTTAAAACAGCTATTAAACAGCTATCAAACAGCTAAAACACCTTTAAAACAGCTATTAAACATCTTTAAAACATATTTAAAAACAACTAAAACGGCTTTCAAAACAACTAAAAAACAGCTATTAAACAGCTAAAACACCGTTAAAAACAGCTATTACACAGCTATCAAACAGCTAAAACACCTTTAAAAACAGATATTAAACATCTTTTAAACAAATAACGAAAGCATTAAAATTGACTTCGACAATACTTTCAATATGACCTTTTTATCTACTGACATGGATAGAATTGATTGTAAACCGTAGCGATGGATCGATACCGATTCCTTTTCTGTAAATTCGACTATAATTAAGTATAAATCGTAGCGATGGATCGTAACCGATTCCTTTATTTGTAAATTCGACTCTAATTATGTATATGCGGTTCTGAAGAAGACCAAGTATGGTCGAAACGTAAACGTAACGTCGTTTTATACTACTGTAAATTTGAATATTTAAATGTTAACACCTATTATTGCTCGAACGTTGGCCATTATTTATTATTTAGATCTTTTAAACAACTAAAACATCTATATTATGTGGGAAAAAGAAATAAAACAGTTATATGTGTATACATCTATAGTTTATTTAAAAAAAAAAAAATCATACATATTTCTGATGTCGCGACCACCAGTTAGATATTTTTAATACATTTTGTAACGCGCAATTCTTAACATGTTTTTCACATCTTATAGTATTAGTAACATCTAGATTATTTAAAGATTCGATATCTTCATAATCCGCATCCAAAGTCTCAATGTTTAGATTTTTTCTCGCTTTATTCTCAAGTAGATCCACCAGCCATTCTCGTTTCTGACATCCCTTAACGTATACAAGAGTCGACGTCTCGTCACCCTCTCCAAGCACGGCCGATGTAATTAGATGTTTCGCCATGCTGTACGATACGTTTCCATCCTCCCATCGTAGTCCATGGTGATTTGCAATCAACCAGGAAGCGCACGACTTGTCGGATTTCATGAGGAGACTCCATGGCATGGGACATGTAAAAATGTAATGCGCCAAAACGGCCCCGTTTCTCAGAACCGCCACCTCCTTTACGACAAATTTCATCCTGACGGTGAATCCTTGCAGATCGACAAACGTTGGTACGACCATGACGAAACGACGGAGCAATCTGTAGCTTATCGTGGTACATCAGTGCCTCTTATATCGCAATATCCGCTGATATTACAATTTACATGATTTTGCGCACTACGTTCGACAACGGACAGTATTCGATTACGCGATCATGTAAGACGAGACAATAGGCGGTAGTATTTGCCGGTACATTCTCTTTACAGTCAAATTCTATTCGCACATCCACGGTGGCGCTCTTGACAGATTCGTTTTGTCGCGAGCAATCAATGACAACAAAAGGTCCTTTTGTCAGGAATGTAACTACAGTGCAAAGCGTATCGAAGCAGTCGTATCCGTAATAAGTTTTACGAAAACGCGCATACATATCGAAAAGGACGGCGTATCGATTTTTGCCAAAATCCAGATTCAAGTCATCGTACGGATAAAATTCAGAGTTTAGATAAAGTTTCACGTTGGTCAAGTTACAGTCATCGAATACGCTAACATCTTGCGACATGATATTCTTGCGTCCGGTCTGCAGCGCAAAGATAACGTACCGCGGCTTCTCCAGCTGAGTCGCCGTTTTAACGGCCCACGAATGCTTGGTCGTGCTCTGCAACATAGGATACTCATACAGATCCCACGAACGGAAACTAACACTAAGATATCGCCCGCTTTCCAAGGCCCGTAGCATGGATAGCTTATTGATCTCGTTTAATGTGACGTGAGGCATTCGCCACTGTACTTTAAACAATTCAATTTCCGGCTCCGTCGCCGGATTTCCCACAATGCAATTGTTATCGCTGCGCGCTCGTATCAAAATTAATTCGTGACGAGCGTTAATAACCACGCGTTTGTAATCCTCGCAAAAGCCCAACAATGTGTTGAGCGGTACGCAATAGTTGAAATATCCCTCCGGGTGAGAAATGTCCCATCCAGCATTTTGCATAATTTTTGCTTTGTCATTTGTAAATGATAAATAGTTCTTGATGGTACTGGTTATTCCAACGTTTCTGTTGCGATCAATCTCCACGCCATTGAGCTCGTATCGAATTTCGTCAAACATGAACGCCACGCAATTATTCGCAAGCGTTGTCTCAGACTCGTCATTTTTTCTCTTTATCGTCAATCTTCCTTCAACGTAGAGAAAGCTCTCGCACGGCAACGTGTATAAATCCTGCTGTTGTATGGGTATTCTTATCTCATCGTTATGTCCAAACGTTGTGTTGGCGTACGGATTGTACGTGTGTGTCTCAATCTTGACGACGCTGTCGTCAAAGATCGGTTCACCTCCAATGTTTAAGATATTAGCCATTTCGTACGGCGAAACCCAATGATTTCAAAAATTCAACGTTCGACGCGGTGAGTTTCTTCTTTGGCGATCGGATTGTCTCTCTAATTTTGTTTCTCGTCTGTTGCACCTGCTCAGCTTCGTTCAGTACGAGCATCTCACGTTATCGCTGTCGTCTTCGTACATGCAGTCTAACGGTGATCTCCTCTCCACGAAAATCAATCAATCGACCGTCCTGATCCACGACGCGAAGCGTCAAGTCCGAAATGCTCCGTACGATGATCGGAAGGTAAATGATCTGTGCCGGCGTTTCCGATATCTTATATCCAGGAGGCACACTCGGTGAAAACTCGTGTATCGTGTGCACGTGCTTGTCGTTGCTGTACGCACCCGCGGTCACGTTACACTCTATGCGAATAATGTTTACGTTGACGATATTTATCGGAACATCCGATACGTGCCATTGTCGCGACTCTAGCACGCGATTCGCTGAAAATCCCAGCAGCGATCCAATGTTGTTCGGTTTGGTGAAATTTATCCGATAAGCGCACTTGATCTCGCTCTTCATCGTATTGTTATTAGCCCGAATAACAATCAATGGGTGCGGTTCATCTTCGTTTGTCGAGACGATATTGGATTGGTTCCATAAAAGAGCGCGTTTCAGATACATGTCTATATCACGCAGTTCGTACGATCCTTCGGGAATGGTAATCTCCTTGTTGTCGTCATCGTCATCGTCATAGTAGAATTTATTGTTCGACGAATTTACATTTGGTATCGTGTTATAGGTTTCAAAATCTGTCAGACCGAGCTCGTAATCGCCATCGCTCAAATCCACGGCGGGAAAGTAGCTCACCGCGAGGATGCTGCTCTTGCCGGTGAGCGTAAATGTCAGTGACATGTTTGAACGAATACTGAGATTAAACATCGTAACGCCGGTCTTTAAATTGATTGTCAACCGACTGTAGAAAGCGCAGACACAGTTGTCCGCAATTGCTCTGATCGTAGCGCTGAAAAGGCGTGCGATTGTACTCTATCTTCGTCACGCTCGGTTCGAAATATCGCACCAATTCTTTCGGCGGTCGAAGATTGCCGAAACTGTCGGAATATATGACGCGATCACCCCTCTTCGCGTACGCCACCCAGTGAGTACCCGGTCCCTCAGCATTATCCAAATTCACGATACCGCTCTCGTTTCGACGTATACCACCGATCGGTAACGAGTCGCGCATGAAAATACCTTGAAAATATGGAATGCGCATACGTTTTGCAAGTTGTTGCAATTGCACGTTGGTAGTTACACCCTTGGGGATTTTTAGAGTCTCTTCGACGTTTTTTTTTTTCTCGAGACTCCCCGTCCGCGTTTGTACGGAGCGAGATAAAGTCCGTGACCTTCCATGGCGCGATTGTGACGTTGCATCTCTTCCAGCTGACGTCGCGCGGCTTTGTTATCGTTCACGGCCTTTGCGACTCCCGCTGCTCCACCGACCAACGAACCGAGAACCCCCAACAACGGCAGGATCGGTAGGATACCGCCGCGTTTCGCTACCGGAAGTATTCGCTTGTTCTTCTTCTTCTTCTTCTTCGTTTTCAAACCCATACCGAGTTTCGTTTTAGCCTTCATGGCCGCCCAGACGGCTGTAGCTGCAGCTCTCTCTCCGAGAGTCGAATCGTTCGCGGTGACACGTTTTCGCGCTTTCGCGGCGAGTATATTGTCTGCCACGTGTCGTTCTGCGAGATCGTTGCTACGCGAGTAGGCTATGTCGTGCTCGCGGCACGCTGCGTCCAATGGATTGATACCCTGATCACCTCTTGCCAATCGTGTTTCTAAATGAGTTCCCGGACCGCAAAATTGATAGCCGGGGATATGTAATTCGATCGGAAGCGCATTTATCGCGCGATTCAGCAGACCTCGACCTATCTTCGGCGGCATTCGCCGCAGTTTTTTATCAACGGTGGCGGACCGTCGATGTGCGTTTGCTGACTCGGCAAATTATAATGTTTTAAACAGCGACGATATTGCTGAACTTCCGAATCTGCCTTGATATGTTCGGGAAGCTTATCCCACAAGTAATCTATGTAATTATAAAACTGTCGTAGTAGAATGACCTTTGGTATATACTTCAACTGCTCGGCGGTTAAATCGTAAATATCGCTGTTATCCGACACGAGCAAAAACATTTTAAAGACTGAGCATCTCAGCTCTACGCGCCTCTATAAATAGGCCAGCTTTCTCAATACTGTTTTTCATTCGTTGTGGAAGGGAGGTAAAATGCGGTTCGTACGACAATCGCGGACGATCAAAGTGACAAACTTTGACGATAGGATACAGTTAACGAAAGAGGTACGCAAACATGGAGACGTGCTACCGATTTCTATACGCGGTATCATCTGCGGTCCGTCGAATTGCGGCAAGACAAACGTCTTGATAAGCTTGCTGGAAGGTCCGCACGGTGTACGTTTTGAGAACGTGTATGTGTACTCGAAATCATTGCAACAACCGAAATATCGATATTTGGAGAATATACTAACACCGATAGAAGAGATTGGCTACTTTACGTTTTCGAATAACAGTGACGTCATTCCACCGAGCGAGGCGCTCCCGAATTCTATTTTTATCTTTGATGACGTGGCGTGCGACAAGCAGGATACGATAAGAGAATACTTTGCAATGGGCCGGCACGCGCACGTTGACTCCTTCTATCTTTGTCAGACGTATGCAAAGATACCGAAGCATCTTATACGAGACAACGCGAATTTATTGATTCTGTTTAAACAGGAT
>JASTWK010000860.1:0-71523 GCA_030770225.1 Temnothorax unifasciatus
AAAACATTTTTCAACATTAATATTTAATAAACTATTGCGTATTGGACCGTTGCTGTACCCTGTATTAGTGAATAGAGTGTACTGTAGCATACTAAAAATTTAGCAAAATTCAAAGTTTTGTCTTTTTGTGAGATATGAACAGATCTTTAAGACTTAATTGTGACAGGGAAGCCGCTGACTTTTGTGTAGATTTCAGTAAAATTGTTGCCACGGAAGTAGATATATCGCAGTTTGACGAGATCAGCGAAAGCGCCATTGTCCACCGTGTGGATGCCATTGTTGGATAGCTTGATGTTTCGCAGATTGGAGAGCCCGGCAAAAGTGCCGACTACAATGTGAGACAGTTTGTTTCCGCTCAGATCCAGTCGTTTCAGCTGAGACAGATCCCTGAACGTATCCGGCTCGAGAGCGCTGATCTCGTTCTGCTGAAGATGGAGTCTCTCCAGACCGACCAAGTCGCGAAGGAGCGACCTGGACACGCTTGTTATCCGATTGTTATTTAAGTAAAGATACTCTAGCTTGTTCAATCCTCGAAAGGCACCGCTCGGCAAGTCCTCTAGCCGATTGTAGTTCAAGAAGAGGTAACTCAGGTCGGTTAATCCGGCGAAGGAATCCGGCGCAACGCGAGAGATTTTATTCTTGTTGAGAAAAAGGAAATCCAGTCTGGGATTAAGATTCGAGAAATATTCCGCCTCGATCGCTTCGATATCGTTACCACTCAAGGAGAGACTTTTCAAGCTTGACAGCCAGGCGAACGAGTCCTTCGGTATCGAAATGATCTTGTTGGAGTCCAAGCTCAGCGACCTCAGGTGTCTCAATTCCGCGAACAAGTACCCCGATAACGGTACCACATTGCCGCTCAAGTAGAGGACCTCTAAGTTGGGCAAACCGCGGAAGGATTCCCTCTTCAGCACGGATATCCGGTTGCCTTGATTCAGAAACAAGGTCATCGTCGACACGTTCTTGAAGGCGTTCTCTCGAATCTCCAAGAGGTCCAGGTCCCAGAGGAACAACCGGTCCTCCTCGAAATGGCTTTGCGTAACTTCGACGAGGACCCCATTGTAGTGGCAAACGTTGTAACCATTGTTATCCTGGCAGGTCGGCTCCTTCACCTCCGAAGAGGCTCTCGCCGAGAGAAACAGGACAACGACTTGCGAAAAGAGCAAAAGAAACCGCGACATGGTGAGAGAGTTCGAATCAGTCGACGCGCCTAACCGAGTGACACGGACGCAACTGCAATTACGGGTTTTATATCTCGTGAAGAGTTAGCGATCAATTACATAGCGCAGCGTAACTTTTGGCATTGATTATCGTCACTTGTTGAGAAACTAGCGCGACTGAATTCTTAGAAGAAGAGTCGATTATGAAGTGTCAAAGTTGCAAATATAGGAAAAGTGTGGTTCACAGACGA
Organism: Temnothorax unifasciatus; assembly: GCA_030770225.1. Lineage (NCBI taxonomy): Eukaryota > Metazoa > Arthropoda > Insecta > Hymenoptera > Formicidae > Temnothorax > Temnothorax unifasciatus. Next base: position 1,412 of record JASTWK010000860.1, read on the forward strand.
CGTCAACGCGGCAATAAACTCGTGTTATTAAATGCTGAACTTGGCGTTTCTCCCCAGAATCGAAGAGAATAATCGACTGTGATCGATTTATTTTTTTACGGTCTTACAATTATTTACGTGCAATAGCGATTAGATAGCGCAGCGTGACTTTTAGCATTGATTATCGTCACTTATTGCTGAAAAACTAGCGCGACTGCATTCTCGGAAGCGGAGTCGATTACGAAATGTCAAAGTTGAAGATACATCTATGTAGTTTTAATTCACGTCAACAATAACGGCAATGACGACAATAACGACACGAAGATCAACTGGCTGCCCGAAGGCCATATCGCTATGGACGAATCGATTATTCGTTACATTATCATGGTTGATTTAATTGAGTTCAAATCATATTATAACATGGAATATAATAACGCATGAAGTTGGGATCAAAAAATTTATTTATTTATTTCTTATGTCGAGAAGCATTCAATAACGCATGAAAGAAGATAACCAACCCTTGACCTCTTCAATTTTTATGTTACAGTACATACATCCTATTCACTAATATAAGGAACAGTAATCCTGTCCAATGCGCAATAGTTTATGAAATATTAATGTTTAAAATTTTTTCTGTCCGTAATTGTTTACATACACAGCAACAAAAATACATTCCATGACAATTAATTTTCGGTCACTTTGTGCACTATCGATTATAATCACAATCTGTACATGTTTTTGAAGGATATCTATCATAGAAACATTTAAGACACGTTACTAATTTGCACATTTTATGAATGCGACTTCTTTGCATAAGCATGGTTTATTTATTATTAATATCGAAAAACAAACATTTTCGACATTAATATTTAATAAACTATTGCGTATTGAACCGTTGCTGTACTTTGTATTGTTACCTCGAAAAAAAAAGAAAGTGGTAGTATTATACCTCGAAAAAACCTAAGTAACAAGTGGTAGACGTAATCTTTGTATCTCGAAAAATCTCGAAAAAATCTAAGCACTAGTATTTTTATTTCCAAAAAATATAACCGAAGTGATAGACATCACAAAATTATGTTACCTTATCAAAAAAGAGTTGCGCTTTAAGTGATCTATTACAATTACAAAAAAAAATGATATCTCTGTAAATTACAGCGCCAATTACAGAGAGAACATATATATTGCCTCAAAAAATAATTGTTGCACTACTTTGAAAAATCTTTACATTGTGTTAATTAGAAAAAGAATGTATGATAACAATTTTATAAGATTAAAAAATTTTATTTAAATTTAACAAGGAAATACAAGATATTTAAATACAAAGTTACATGTGTATTTTTAGTGGTCATAAAGAATTACAGAGGTAACAGTACAAAATAAAAATATTTTATTAAAATACATAAATTTTTCTTGTAAAAAACTTGGCGCTGCTAGACCTCGAAATTGTAAATAAATAAATAAACTTATCCCGTACTTAATTACAAGCCGCATTATTCGCCGTCGTCACACACACCCATATCACTCGCTCGCACATACACACCACGCTGATAATCATTTACTTTACTTCTGTCGCATTCTTCTCTGAATTATTTTTATTTATTGTCCTTATTTATTTACAATTTCGAGGTCTAGCAGCGCCAAGTTTTTTTACAAGAAAAATTTATGTATTTTAATAAAATATTTTTATTTTGTACTGTTACCTCTGTAATTCTTTATGACCACTAAAAAATACACATGTAAACTTTGTATTTAAATATCTTGTATTTCCTTGTTAAATTTAAATAAAATTTTTTAATCTTATAAAATTGTTATCATACATTCTTTTTCTAATTAACACAATGTAAAGATTTTTCAAAGTAGTGCAACAATTATTTTTTGAGGCAATATATATGTTCTCTCTGTAATTGGCGCTGTAATTTACAGAGATATCATTTTTTTTTGTAATTGTAATAGATCACTTAAAGCGCAACTCTTTTTTGATAAGGTAACATAATTTTGTGATGTCTATCACTTCGGTTATATTTTTTGGAAATAAAAATACTAGTGCTTAGATTTTTTCGAGATTTTTCGAGATACAAAGATTACGTCTACCACTTGTTACTTAGGTTTTTTCGAGGTATAATACTACCACTTTCTTTTTTTTTCGAGATAACAACATATACACTACTATGCGTGTACTTGGCGCCTTTTTTTACCTTTTTTTTAAGAAAGGTAATTTTGTACGGATATCACGCCTTTTTGTAGTATTACGCATTTTATAAACAGTATGTACAGGGTAAAGCTATTTGGAGGTATAATACTACCACTTTGTTTTTTTCGAGGTAACAACATAATACATATACACTACTATGCGTGTACTTGGCGCCTTTTTTACCTTTTTTTTTAAAAGGTAATTTTGTACAGATATCACGCCTTTTTGTAGTGTTACGCATCTTAATCTGAAGTTTTTAATAATATCTTACAAACAGTATGTACAGATTGTAAAGCTTTATAAGCCGTATATATTTTTCGATACAAGACATAATCGTAATCTAGCTTGAATAATGCTAATAATATAAACACATTAAGTACCACTTGGATTTTATTAATTTAAAATTAATAATACTACTACTTAGTTTTTCCGAGGTAACCATGGTGTACTTGGCGCCTTTTTTTACCTTTTTGAAAAATAAAATTTACCTCTTTTTCTTACCTTTGTTTTCTTAATTTCGTTTAAATTTAAGACGTAGTATCATCCTTGATAACTATGTTTCTTACATAAACTCGATTTTTACGCACAAATCTTTGTTAATACAACGATTTAACTTATAACTTATCTTCTAATATAACTTATCTTCTAATATAAGAAATCAATAGTATTTGTAGCTTTTTAATGAACCGTAATCTTCAACACGTGGCTTCTCTCCAACACGTTGCTTCTCTCGGAAATTTTGCTCTTATAATATTCCGCTACGTGCCCTACGAGCGGAGATATTGCGACGCAAAGTCCAAATGTGAAAATTTTTTTATTAAGATACGTCGTCTACTCATCACTCATGCCATGCTATCATTTCATTGGCTGGAATCGTGTCCTTTTCACTTTTTCGACACTGGCGGTGCTGCTAGAATCGCCAGTTTCGATGTATACGTGTGTGTACTGCGCGCAGTGCAGACAGTGCGTTTAGCGCGCTGTCACCAGCTGTCACAGTCACATATATAACCTATAACACGGTAGTGTCCCGCGTCAAGTTCGCGCTATAGTTTTTTGTCGTCGGCAACCTGGGACACGTAGACATCGAATTCAAAGTATTAATACACCTAGACACCGAAAACTACGGAGCGCATTATCTGGACGTCATCATCGGCAACCTGGGACACGTAGACATCGAATTCAAGGTATTAATACACCTAGACACCGAAAACTACGGAGCGCACTATCTGGACGTCGTCATCGGCAACCTGGGACACGTAGACATCGAATTCAAGGTATTAATACACCTAGACACCGAAAACTACGAAGCGCATTATCTGGACGTCGTCATCGGCAACCTGGGATACGCAGACATCAAATTCAAAGTATTAATACACCTAGACGTCGAAAACTACGGAGCGCACTATCTGGACCTCGTTGTCGGCAACCTGGGACACGTAGACATTGAATTCAAGGTATTAATACACCTAGATACCGAAAACTACGGAGCGCATTATCTGGACGTCGTCATCGGCAACCTGGGACACGTAGACATCGAATTCAAAGTATTAATACACCTAGACACCGAAAACTACGAAGCGCACTATTTGGACCTCGTCATCGGCAACCTGGGACACGTGGACATCGAATTCAAAGTATTAATACACCTAGACACCGAAAACTTCGGAGCGCACTATCTGGACCTCGTCGTCGACAACCTGAGACACGTAGACATCGAATTCAAAGTATTAATACACCTAGACACCGAAAACTACGGAGCGCACTATCTGGACCTCGTTGTCGGCAATCTGGGACACGTAGACATCGAATTCAAGGTATTAATACACCTAGATACCGAAAACTACGGAGCGCATTATCTGGACGTCGTCATCGGCAACCTGGGACACGTAGACATCGAATTCAAAGTATTAATACACCTAGACACCGAAAACTACGGAGCGCACTATCTAGACCTCGTCGTCGACAACCTGAGACACGTAGACATCGAATTCAAAGTATTAATACACCTAGATACCGAAAACTACGGAGCGCACTATCTGGACCTCGTCGTCGGTAACCTGTATATCGACTCGATGGATTTATTCGCTGGGTTGATAATAATAATAATATATATAATAATATTATAACAATATTATTTATTATCAAGATTATTTGATCAAGAGACACGGTACCTAATTTACTTAAATATAAAAATCTTCCTCCTGACCGATAAGTCTATCGACCTATAATAATTTACCTACTAGATCGATAATAATGCGCGCACAATATCGAAACTGGCGATACTAGCACCGCCACCGCCAGTGGCGAAAAAGTGAAAGTGACATTTTCTCTGATCACGTGATATATGTACAATCGGCGTTAGGAGGAGGAGGAGGAGGAGGAGGAGTATCTTAATATAAAATTTTCACATTTCGACTTTTGCTCGCAATATCTCCGCTCGTAGGGCACGTAGCGGAAAAATGAAAAGAACGGACCCCCCCCAAATCGACCCCAAGCTATCGATCAAGCCTATTTAGAACTTGATCCGTTCACTCGTTATCGAGATCTCAACATCTCGAGTACTTGCAAATCGTCGCGTCGCGTAAAAGAGTCACGGTTGGTCTCGCTCCGCGTGTACTTGGCGCGAGACACTACCGTGTCTCTTGATAGTGAATGAAGTGTACTGTAACATACTAAAAATTTAGCAAAATTCAAGAGGTCAAGGTTTTGTCTCTTTATGAGATATAAACAAATCTTTAAGACTTTATTCAGAAAATGTGTAAATTTTGAATTTTGACAGGGAGGCCGCTGACTTTTGTGTAGATTTCAGTGAAGTTGTTGCCATGGAAGAAGAGATATCGCAGTTTGACGAGATCAGCGAAAGTGCCATTATCCACAGCGCTGATGTTATTATCGGACAGCTTGAGGTCTTCCAGATTGGAGAGCCCGGCAAAAGTGCCGACTATAATGTAAGACAGTTTGTTTCCGCTCAGGTCCAGTTCTTTTAGCTGAGATAGATCCCCGAACGTATCCGGCTCAAGAGCGCTGATCTCGTTCTGCTGAAGATCGAGTATCCCCAGATTGAAGAGCCCGGCAAAAGTGCCGACTACAATGTGAGACAGTTTGTTTTCGCTCAGATCCAGTTCTTTCAACTGAGGCAGATCCCTGAACGTATCCGGCTCGAGAGCGCTGATCTCGTTCTGCTGAAGATAGAGTCTCCTCAGACCGACCAAGTCGCGGAGGCGCGATCTGGTGACGCTTGTTATCCGATTGTCATTTAAAGAAAGATTCTCCAGCTTGATCAATCCTCGAAAGGCACCGCTCGGCAAGTCCTCTAGCCGATTGTAACCCAAGTTGAGGCTATTCAGTTCGGTTAACCTGGCAAAGGAATCCGGCGCGACGCGAGAGATTTTATTCTTGTTGAGAAAAAGGAAAACCAGTCCGGGATTAAGACTCGAAAAGCATTCCGCCTCGATTGCTTCGATATCGTTGGAACCCAGGTAGAGATATGTCAAGTTTGGCAGCCCGGCGAACAAGTCCTTCGGTATCGAATTGATCTCGTCGCCACCCAACGACAGCATCTGCAGGTGTCTCAATTCCGCGAACAAGTACCCCGATAACGGTATCACATTGCCGTCCAGGAAGAGGATCTGCAAGTAGGGCAAACCGCGGAAGGATTCCCTCTTCAGCATGGATATTCGGTTGCTAGTCAGAACCAATTGTGCCGCCGACACGTTCTTGAAGGCGTTCTCTCGAATCGCCACGAGGCCCATGTACATGAAGTTCGCGTTTCGACCCGCGAAACGGCTTTGCGTCACTTCGACGAGGACCCCGTTGCAGTGGGAAACGTTGTAACCAAAACGTTCTAACGTTGTAACGTTGCCGTTGTCCTGGCAGGTCGGCTCCTTCACCTCCGACGAGGCCCTCGCCGAAAGAAACAGGATAACGACTTGCGAAAAGAGCAGAAGATACCGCGACATGGCGAGAGAATTCGAATCAGTCGACGCGCTTAACCGAGTGACACGGACGCAACTGCAATTACGGGTTTTATATCTCGTGGAGAGTTAGCGATTTAGATAGCGCAGCGTGACTTTTGGCACTGATTATCGTCACTTGCTGTGAAAAACTAGCGCGACTGCATTCTCGGAAGCGGAGTCGATTACGAAATGTCGAAGACGTTGAAAAAATAGGACGTGCATGTATAGTTTTGATTCGCGGACGATGACGATGATGATAACGCGAAGATAATTTTCTCGGTGTTATTAAATGCTATACTTGACGTTTTCCCCCATCGACCTATAACGATCGAGCGGCTTTTTCGGAAATTGCAGAGCTCGAATCATCACGAGTTGCGCAATCTGGCGCTAGCTTTAATCGTACGAGCAATCGAAGAGTCGAGAGACCCTCGCTGGAGGAGCAGATTAGCCGGCTGACCGAACGTGATATCGCCACGAACGATTCGTTTATTCGCCACATTAGCGCGGTCGATTTCATTGAGTTTCATGGAGTCGTCCCGGATTCCTGGCTCCAATCGATTTCTCTCCGTGGCCGCGTCGCGCGGACGCATCAGCGTATTCCCGTAAAGCGGTTTACATCCCTCTGCGTTTTTGCAGAGACGAGAAGGAAAAACAGGCTTCCGAGCGCAGGGGGATAAATGCTGGCACGAATCCATGTCGCGAGTCCACCGATCGACTATCGAGTCCCTCTCCTGAGATTCGCGTCTCGCAAATCGGTGCGGGAACGTAAGAAATAGGAAACGGGCACTGAAAGTTTCTATCCAGTCGTGGCAATATGCGGAAGAATCGTCCTCGCCGATTCACCGCGCCAATCGATACGCGAAGAGCAGGTACGGAGAGGTTTGAAATGCTTTTTACGACGGTTTTCCATTTGCGGTTTCCGTGGTCGCGGACGAATCTCCATTGAGACACAATTGCGCGCTATGGAACATCTCTGACAGTGCAATATATTCAAATATGCATTTGGATTTATGCGCAGGTCTCCCCGGAGTGCCTCAAATACTCCATAGGTACGTCTTGATGATGCGTGACAGTAATTAACTCGTTATTGATTGTACGAAATCTATTATATATTTCAACGCGTACACTTTTCCTAATTATTTTATATTCATGTGACGAGTAATGGTGATGGTAATCTTTTTCGCAAAATGCAGCAGTGTATCACATATTTTGTAAATATATATATATATATATATATATATATATATATATAATTGTAATTTATATATATATATATATATATATATATATATATATATGGAGGGGTAAAAACCACAGTGGTGTAAGTCAAATTTTTAAACATATTTTTTTGTGTGCATAGATGCAATTTATATATTGTATAGATTGCATCTATGCACGCGAGAAAAAATTTAAAAAAAATTGACTTACACCACTATGACTTTAACCCCTCCATATATATATATATATAATAATACCTAATAATTATAATTAAGTATATTTATTATATATATTCACTATAAAATATAAAAAGCGAGCAGGATTCACTCAATGTGTCCGTGAGCATGTCGAGTTCCTTTTATTTCCCCGTCATCCGTATTACCCTTGCAGTTAAATACTTCTTTTGCACCGTCTCTCGTGTGGCAAAACGGTATACACAATTTATTTGTCGAAGGCCATTAGAGCAGCTGCGAGTACATCCAATCTCGTCTCGCCACACCAGTCGCTCCTCTCTTATTGAATCTACATTTGCCAATACCGTCACGCGCGCGTACGAGTCGGCCTTATTTGTTGCGGTAGTCGGAAACATTGTGTTCTCTGAAGAGGACTCTGCTCCGCCGCAGAAACTAGACTTTGCGAAACGCGTCCCTGGGATAAGCGGATTATTTTGAGAAATAACGGTGAAGCGAAAAGAGAAAAGTCAGGGCACAGAAAATTCAATAATATTAAATTCAATAATGTATGATGAAGACACCCATGTAAGCTAAAGTTGAAAGTTAATGCAATTAACAGACGACAAGATGTCATACTCGTCGAGTATGACATGTTTTACCGAATAAAAGATAGAAAAAGGATGATCGAGATGTTCGATAGAATGTATTTTATTACACTTGAAAATTACTTGAAGATAGAAGGATGCTTTAGAATTTCTGTACATTACCTAACTGTGAGCTGTATAATAATTAATAAAGCCTAATAAGCGTAAAAAATTGAATACAGAAAAATATTGACCGTCCGGTGATAATACATCGAAACTTGTAGCGAAATTGCAGAACGTCCATCGGCAACCGGAGTTTTGTCGCATTCTCCTTCATCTCCAACGGCTTGTTCAAACACAGTCGTCTTCATTCGTAAACCCAATTACCCGCCATTCAAGTAAACTGAATAGTGTCCACGCAGCTGTATAATATCGCGCGTGACACCTTCCATCCGTCCTTCTGTACTCGAATAATTCAAACGATATATACATTTGCCAGTTTAACCGTGCACTATCGTCGCGTTTCAGCCGCCGATCGCGTAGACAAACCGATCGTTCGGTTGAATGAAACTCCTAATGTTCAGTGGGAAGAATAATGGGGAACTGAGTCTAATTCTCGCAGAGTGTCACTTGGCGATTAATTCAATCCTTCCTCGCGCCTCCGACGTTTAGCGTAAGGGAAAATCAAGCCTGCGACAACGCAGCAAACATTTTGATATCAGCGCCGGCCGTTCGCAAAAGTAAGATGTCCTCTAAAAATGTTAATCAATTCAGAATACAAAAATCACGCAAAAATAAAGTCTTATTTATTTGTATCATTATAAATATATTCACGCGCAATTTATATCCGCGACACACCGATAAACTCTTAACGTTTTACGTAGAGCTTTCGCAAATGAAATAATGCACAGTGTTATAGTTTATATTGTCCATTCCCTGAATCTTAATTAAAATTGCGCAATTCTGATCCTTATCTTTGTTATCGGGTATGCATTGTCATCTTTTTATTCATCTGATACACTGTGTGTCTTGTATAGCCTGGTCCGTGATGGTAACCCAGTCGCCTTCTTCGTAAAGATCATTAAGACCGAGCCAAGTCGCGTTCGGGCGTTTATCTCTTGTAACATACGTGAAAGAATCCTTTCCTCGAAATTCTAATTGATAATAGCCAAATGACCTAATCACGTGAGAAATACGATGAGAAATCCTCTCTGCTAATTTTTCTAATTTCTCTGATACAAGCGACTTTGAGCTAATTGTACAAATACACGTAATATGTCCATTTAATGACGATCGCTCGATATACATGGTATATCATGAATTATTTTCTTTATCTCCGTCCTGGATACAAGTCTGGCGAGCCTGGTAAACCTTCCAGATAACTTTGTGAAGGTAAACCCTGTGCGTGCTCGTACTATCAGATGACAAAAGAGAACCATCCCTCTTATCTAATATTAATTGCTTGAAGAACTGACTGTCGTTTATATAAAATATTTGCTGGCCCACGTTGTAGTTAGTCCGCTCGTTCATGATCACGGATTTCTTGCTCGACTCCTCTGACGGATAAATAAATAAAGTCATTCAATACTCCTCGAGTCACGTAAAGCAATGGTCCGTCTCTTAGTCTGGAAATACTTATTTATTTATGTAATACATCTTATCTAAAAAAAAAGCAAGTAAATCTCGGGCAAATAAGTCACGCGAAATCCCACGAATGTCAACATGTTTGATAAGTTCCGCTATCTTTGAGGAAAAATGGTCTGGATAGGAAGTTTTCCTGTCTCTAAATTGAGAACACCAAGCGGTTGCAAAATTAAAAGGAAAAAAAATAGTAGGATAAAAAGTTTAAATTTTAAAAGACTGTACACGTTTTGTACCCTCTTTTCCGAAAGAAAGATCACTAAAAATATAAATTCACAAACTGTACTATTTCGCTCATTTGGATTAATTTACCTGTGCTGTTTTGCTTATCTGAATTTAGCAACGAGGCCGGCGGACACGGCAAAAAATATTCCGACGGCTTTAGACCGATGTCAGTGTCAGTTTAAGCGTACACATCGTATCTTCGAATTTCGCACCAAAAAACGAGAGCAATTAGGTAATGCTTGAACATTGTTAAACTTTGTTGCTGTCGAGCACTTTCGAAGCAATGTCATGACGAATGGCCGACGTTTATCTTTTATTTATGTTTATTCGGTAAGATAACCGAGCCGGGTCATGAACGAAGACTAAATTAAACGCTGATTCGTCTCTGCGCGACAAATGAAATACAGATGAACGTATCAGAATTGCATACGAAAAAAGATTTAATAAGAGAATTAAGGTCGGCATATATTTGTTTATTTATTTGTATTGTGATATAAATATATATAAAATTATACAAAACTAATAAGCCCGGAACGTTATATGAATAATAAACGTCTGCCTTTTATATTCATACAGTGAGGTAATTTAAAAATATATGACGGAATTAAATGAAAAAGTCGATATAACCAAATTGTATTTTTTGTTCATAATATAAGAGTTTTTTTTCAATATGTAACACATTTCACAATTCTATAATAAATAACTTGTCTTAAAAATTTGCTATCTCTCCTCGCAAATTCACCTAAGACAAAAATAGAATTGTATCCAAAAGAGAGAAGGATAATTCGCGAGATACCATATATATCGAGCGATCATTAGTCATCAATATTCCGATGAGCACACGTAGGTGTTCGTGTAATTGTATATCCAATTGTTTCTTAACGAATTAATAATATCGCATCCTTGTCTCATTAATATCACATTTCTCATCGAATTTCTGATAATTGTAACAATAACAATGCTTCAGAGATGTATAACAATGCGAGAAGGACGGTAATTGGCCGGCAGCGTGGGCAATCTCTCCCGTCATACGTGTTATATAGCTCGATCGGCACGATCTAATGAAATTTTAAAGAAGAGCGAGGCACAGAGAAGAAGCGGTCCGGGGGAGTGACGTAGGAGGAGTGGTGCGTAGGAAAGTAATCTGGCTTGCAGTAATAACGCGGCACGCATCGCTGACTAAACTTGCCTTTTAACAGTGAGAGGGGTCGGCGGCGCGGCGCGGCGCGGGCGGCTAGAGGCACTTTTACGACGGGAACGAAACCGGTATGTCGAAGTAGCGGTTAGGGACTGGAACCGGCTATCTCCGTGCTTAAAACGTGCTATAATCCTATTTGCGAAACGCGAATCAAATTGGCAAGAACTTCGTCGGATCGTTCCGTGTATCTTGGGCACGTTTAGTATAATGAGGGAGAAGCGGGAAGGAGAGATGTTGCCGTGAGACGGTGATCTCGTGGGAAGACCGACGATCTGCGTTTGTAATCGGAGTCACCGGAGTTGTGGTCCTTCGAATAACTTAACTTCCGTCTCTGCTGCATTGTTGTATATACGCGGCTTGCGTGCGAACGAACAACTGCGGCAGTCAGACCGAAGTTCGTAGTCAAACTTCCAGGGCGGGAGGTGATGTCAGGACCGACCTGGATCGCAATCAAGACCGCAGGAGTTATCGAAACCGTTTGGCAACTTTCGCTCGCTTCTTCTGTCGAAAGAAGGGAAGCGGGAGGGGGGCAATTTCTTTTAGCGAGGAATTTTCACGAACCTCTGTCTGTCGAATCTGGGAGACAAATGGTACCTCTATAAACATATATTCCTCGGATCACAACATATCGGGACACTTGAGAGATATCCTCGTGGCACTCATTCACTGACAAATAACGGCGTATCGCGAGAAACAGAATCTCGGAGTCGTCCGTCTCTCGACGAGCGACGGGGATTCCCTCCAGCTTGAAAGAACCCTCCCGACTTAATTGGCACTTACTACTTTCGGATCAGCCATCGCGATCATCCGAGAGCTCCGCTCGACGGCATTCGCCTCGCGTCTCCGGGAAGGCAAACTGGCCAGAACTGGCGCGCGATTCTTTCCGCGAGCGAGAGCCCTTCTCGCGGATTCATTCAAGGCCGCGGGGATTTGACAAAGGCCCGAGGAGGAGAGTGGCAAGAAGGAAACGGTTCTGTGCACGCCGCGGTTGCATCGACTGAACGGTTCGCTCGGGAGGCACCTCTCGGAGACACTCTCTCGGGCAACCTTTAGCTCGCCGTCGTCGCCACGCTACATTCTCATCTTTTTTCCTCCGTTTTCTCTCCTCCCCGCCCTGCAATACCTCCCTTGATCGAAACTACTTCGGGGGAGGGAATTTCGAACCGGTTGCGCTCTATCGGTTATTTAATCAAATTCTCTCGCTATATTTATTGATTATCCCAGCCGTATTCTCGCGTCGCGCTCCGCTCGTTTGATTTTTATTTTACGCCACGCTTCGGCGTGCAGATTGTTCGACGGCCTCCTCGAATATATATCCCCCTCGATAACCGGGGCCGTGAGGAGCAATCGCTCGGAAAGACGCGAAACGGAAGCGGCTGAAAAGCCGCGCTTTGAACGTAAAAATAATAATCGATCGCGGAGAGGCGAGTCGATTCGATCGACATTCGATGAAAGGATTCAATTAGCGGAAGGCATCGACGATGGACGGAATGTCGCGGATCCGCGTGATCGCCCTGGCGCAGAGGAAATCTCGTCTCCCGGGGCGAAAATGGAAAAAGGCAGGAGAAAAGAAAACGGCGGCGGGGGGAGGAAGCAAAAGGGGGGGTCTCACAGCAATTCGCGCTACGTACTCCCGTCGCTCGACGACGACGGAGTCAAGGATCCTCGAGGAAAGAAAGGCCGACTGCATTTCACGATGCGCCTCCCGCGCGGTATTGCAACGTCAGAGGTAGTTAAGATTTAGCTCTCGGCTGCATTCATTTGCTAACTGTAGCGCCTCGTCGCGCGCTCCGGTCTCAAGCAAACTTGTTAATTGCGTGCTCGACCTACTCGACGTTCATATAATGGAGTCGTGTCACGTCTGATATCGCGGCGAGGCAAATTAAAGCGGCAGGTTTCCGAAGGATAAAAGGCGAAGCCCGCGTCGCGTCGCGAACGAACGGCGAAGGATATTCAAGGGGGGCAGGAGGCGGGAGACGCGAGAGACCCGTTGCCCGTCAAAGGGTACAGGAGTATAACAAGCGGGTAAAGCGCGGAGAGACGTTATCCGGGGCCATTCAAATCCACTTGTTAAATCTCTGCGTCGCTTTGAAATCTCACGTGTGGCACACGCGATCGTTCGCTCCAGATTTGTGAAATTTTCGACGACGACGACGACGACGACGACGACGCGTCGCCGTTGCGCCTGTAAATCCCGGGATCGCCGTGTCATAAATTAAGACGCGGGTCCTGAGTCGCGTCCTACCAGGTCAGAAGCGCCGAGGATATCGAATATTGCATGCATAAATGCAAGCCTATCAGCCGTGGAAATAATGCAGAGGTCGGCGCTACGTCGCGAATATCAATTTGGATGCACAGGGAAAAAAAAGGAGTGTCAAATCAAAACTTACATACTCGTGTGTACGCAACAATCTATGTTCTTCTTATCTTATAAGAATAGAATTTCAAGTTCCTTCTTGGTTGAAACTGTGTAAATAATTCCATTCGCAGCAAATTCTTTTCGTTTAAATCTCAATATATATCTCATTTCAAGATTACAGATTGTTGCGTATATACGAGTAGGTATATAAGTCTTGATTTGACATTTCTTTTTTTTTCCTATGTGAACAGACGAGGTCTTCTCGTCGAATCGCCGCGATTTCAAATGAACGGGACGATCGCAATTTAAACGAAGTATTATACAACGCTGGAAACTTTATTTCGGGCAATTTATCGAGAAACGCCCCTGAGCGATTACTCCGGCCGAAGTTGGGATAATTGTTAACTGGATAGTGGTCGTTACGTAACGCCATTAAGTTCGGCGAAACTATCGGAAGAGATGAAAAAAGGAAAAAAAAAACCTGACAAACGATAACGTGATGAAATCCGGCGAGAGAGGCGTGCGTGCGTGAAAATGCTTCTTTAGCAAATTAATTGGATTAATTTGCCGACGCGCCCGCTGGCTCCGGCGGCGCGTCGAAATAAATTTGACTAATCAGGATTAAATTTATACTTTCGATACACGCGCGGCGCGGTCCGGCCGCGCATTAAGCGCATTTCAATGCTCGAATTTGCAATTAAAATGTCTTGAAATTCAATTTGCCGTTAAGTAGGTCGACCTCGTCTTCGCGTCTTCGAAGATAATCGCAAGTTCCTCTCGCCGCCAATATATTCGCTCGAGACTTTAACGCAAATGGATGACGGACCGGCTTGAGGAAGATAAACCTCTGGCGCGCGTGGAAAGAGACCGCGCCGTCAAAAATATCGTCCCAGGAAATGACAGAGTCGTCCAACAATTTAAACACATTAATATTCGCAATTTAAACATATTAATATTATATGTATACGAGCGATACGTAAAGCAAAGAGATATGCAGGCATCTATATTTTCACGCGGTCGTTCAATGGCGTGTATTGATTTTTAATATAAAAGGCTATCTAATAATAAGTTTTCCTTCGTAAAAACTGTCATCTGCGTCACTTGCCCCTGGGTAGAATGTCAGGCATCTGGATATTTGCGAATGAGAGTTACGCAAAGTACGAACTCGTGCTCCAATATATCTTTCGCACCGCGCGGCTCTCTCTCTCTTTCTCTCTCTTTCTCTGTGACCGTCATATATCTCATCGGCGACAACTCTATTTCCTTAAGTTCGCGTTTACCCTTGATCCGAGTAATGAGCTTTATAATCAGATTAATCTCCACGTCGGGGAAGAGTTCGCGATTTCTTTCTCCCGTCCCGAATTCCATTTTCCGTCGGATGGAAATGCGTTCATTACGCGAAGTCGCGTAGATACGAAATTTCAATTACCGATACGCGACATCGGGGGAGGGGGGGAAGACATTATTGGCGAAATCGGAAGGGCTGTCTTCTTGCCTTCGAGCGATAAAGGAACTGGAGCGCTCGGGTTATTGGGGAAGAATGACACTTGACCGAGACGATTTTTACGGTTACGCGACTCGAGTTTCGGGTTTGCTGTTCGAGAGAAGTCAGGATGTTTCAACGGTTGCAGAAAAATGTCACGCTTCCGCTGTCTAAGAGAAAAGTTTTCGTGACAGACGCCAGAGGCTCCGACATTGCCGCCGGTTCGGATACCGTTCTGTTTACAGCGAAGCTTTCTGTTTCATTGTTTTCCGTCTGATCCTCGAAGAGAGATCGACACAAAAGGCTCTCAAAAACGAAAAAACACGTACATCAGCGTATATCGATGGACACGTTACATGTAACTTATCAATCGTGCTTGTTTGCGAAACGAAATCACTCGGATCAAATAAGAACAAATTTTCTTTGCTCGATGACTAAAAAATGTAGTCCCCAGTTCTTCTTCCATTACATAAACGCGCAAGTTTCGTGCGAGATCAATGCAAAAATTGGCGCTGAATGCTGTCTGCTCTTACATAAATACGTCGAGCTTTAAGCACGTTCCGCCTTTGGAAATGCATGAGCTTTTCCAAGTTATATAGAGATTCCGAGCCGTTAGGCAAGATATAAGAAATCCGGATTCAGAAAATCAATCGCTCGGAAACAAATTCTTTTCTACCGTCCTTACACACTAGTCCAACGAGGGAAAATAAGATTTTTCCTTCGTAGAGGGATCCGCTGCTTAATCCACAATATGGATAATCTCAATGGCAATATAGAATGAGTTATAACGCTCCAGCGAACGAGGTATCGGTCGATCTTGAAACAAGATAGACTCGTTATTACGCGCGTTACTAAATATTTAACGATAAAGCTGCGACCAATTAATTACACCTTGCTGCATTCGCATGCACCATTGACCGGCTGTTCGTTTTATCCGTTATTTCAATTCGCTCGGACAATATCTCTTCTGCGATAACCCAAACATTCATATACATCGCGATGGTTTATAAATCCAATTGAGTCGTAATCAGCTCGTTTGATAGCTGCATAGCTGCAAAGTGCGATGTTTTGGCGGGCATATCGTATATAACAAAAAAATGACCGATATAACGAGAATGAAAAAAATTCGATGGAAACAAATAAATGAAGTTTTGTCGGATCAATTTTTTTACCCGACAATTGACGAATCCATTATTAAACGACGTTAATCTCGGAACTTCCGCGGAATCGGACATTGAAACGAGAAGCGTATCGATTTCATCAGTGGCCAATTACGGCTTTGCAAAAGACGAGGACGAAAGCGTGTAAATGTAGTAGATGTAATGTACGAACCGATTGTTGAGCGGGTCTGCGATTGGACGATCGGATTGTTATTCGCTTCGGCGTTCGTCGATTGTGAGCGATGATCGGACGTGACGGTGGTCGTTGAAATGGTGTTGTTAACGGTGCTGCCGGACGTCGATGTTGTCGAGGCCGACGTTGTTGTCGAGGACGGATTCGTAGCGTTCGTAGCTGGCTTCGAGGACCAGGAGCTGCAAGTGTCGCAGCCTTCGGCGGAGCGTGTCGATAATCGGCAGCAGGACCAACGTTTTCCGCTCCACAGGCCCGCGTGGTAACGTCCGCTCAAGCCCGAATTCTCACTGCACACTATACAAAAAAAGTATACTCTTAATTTGACAAAATCTTTAGTTTCAACGTGGAAATCTTTAAATGAGATTATATTGCATTAAATAAAGAAAACTTGCTTGAATGAAGTCATTTTATTAGTTTAACTAACAAAGAATAGATTATCAAATATTTATAAGAATATTATCAAATTTTTATAAGAAGATTATAGATTGTTGTGTATATATGAAACAATGAACACATTAATTCGAGTATACAAGATTTGACACTTCTTTTTTTCTCTGTGTAAAAATGAGTGTTGCTCGCGAATCGTCCTTAAGAATGATATATCGCGCTTCAAATGACAGATTGCGGCAGCGTATATGACCGAGTGTGCTAGAACTTTATTCTCGGAATTCGACATTGACTGAATGGGCGCTATCCATTATAATGCGAATACTAATTTTACAGTAATTTATATTTTAAAAGAGAAAAAACCTAAGTATATATTGTATGTACAGTATCATAATGTCAGAAGTTCTTAGGGATTCTTATGAAAATCATGTCGTCTATAAACATCCTTGTATTTAAATATACGATATATAAAGGTTCTTTTTATTGGTAAAAATTGGGCCGAAAGCTGCTCACCGTTAATGCTACTTAATTCCTAGTCGTAAGATATCAAATATAGTGCAATCAAAAGAGACATGTGCGCAAAATCCGGACTCGAGTAGCGACGTGGGAAAAAAAAGGGGACGTAAGGAAGACGCAGGGGTGGAAGAAGAGGAATACTTACCAGCGCGTATGGCACGTATCCATTCGGCGCGATCCTGCTCGCGAGCGGCGAGAAGGTAGAGCGTGTACTCCTGACCAGCTTCCCGATATCCCACTTGGAACGGCAGCCCGGATGGTATCCCGCCGCCCCCGCCGGCCGCGTCGCCGCCGCCCGCCGCGTCGCCGACGGCACCGCCTCCAGCACCGGTGCTACCATTCCCGAGGCTGGCCGTCTCCACCACGTGGACACTCTCCACGGCGATCCGTCCGCGTTCCTTGCGGCGCTGCAACGAGCAACGATTTCTGATTAACATTTAACAATTTATTAAAAATCAAATCGCGCCGACCTCCGGATCCGGGCGCTACCAACAACTTTCACTGAGCGGAGCTTAGGGAGAGAGTGAAAGAGAGAGAGGGGGGGGGAGAGGTACGTAGGGTCTCGAGAACAATAGAAATGTTTACGTAATAAAATTATTTTCAAAATTAGAAATCTTAGATATCAAAATGTGTCAAGCGTCGGAACGACGTCGAGAGGCTCGTTGTCGAAGAATGTTCCAATTGTACTTAGAAATGAGACAGCCTTAACACACATGGATGTTGATTTCTGAAGACAAAACCAAAATGCGATAAGACATCAGTACCGTATAATAGCAGCGGATCTATCTTTGGAGTACTGGGAGGTACAATATATATCTATATCATATGATATATCTACATATGATATATCTCGACTTTAGACGTGGAAAAGCAATTTACGAGCGCGAACGGCATCGAGCGACCCTCTCCGGGGACATTCCTAGCGGAATTTATACGAGTTCGCGCAACATGGATTTTCCATCCGACGACGGACGGTCTAATCAAACAAAAGAGAGAAGCAGAGGGAAAATGTGTCCAAACTCAGACTCCCTTTTACCTCCACGTTGTACGTTGTAGATCTCACGACGCGGTGAACGAGACGAGTCCGACGAAGTTACGGTGTTACGGAGGATCCGCACGTGGACCACCGTGTCCAGGTCCGGGAGATCAGTATGACGACGCACGGAACGTCTAGAACGGAAGCGATCCTCTCGAAGCGATGAGAGAAAAGATCAAGAGATCGCAGCTGATCTTCGTCTGCTCGCGACGTCGTACGACTCCCAAGACCGAGGAAGGTATATTCTCGATCTCGCAACCCAAGATCGGGATCAAACGAGGCTCGAGATTTCGTCAGAACAGCTGAGTTACGTCGCGGGGACCAGGTCGCGTGTCGTCCTTCCTCCGTCTTCCGGCGCTGCCCCCGGGGGAGACCAGGGATCAAAGCGTCATAGACTCGTCCGAGGGATCGTCAACTCGCGGAAGGGTGCCGAGTGCTCGGAACGGTGCCCGGAAGATCAGCTTGATCCGTGCTTCGTCGAGACCGACCTCGAACGACGGCCACTGACTGAGCGAGCGAGCAGCATCGGGAACCCAACGACGACGAAGCGGAAGGAAGGACGGGGAGGAGAAGGGCGGGAGGACGGATGGAGAATTCACGCCGGGGCGCCTGCGCCACCGATTTTACACACGGTATCACGGGGCGCACGTTATCCGCCACCCCCTACCGAAAGCAGCCCGGTCCACCTAACGGTTCGCTTAACAACGGAGATAGCTAGTGGCGGGCACTAGTCACGATCGCACGCGGTTACCGAGCCGTTAGTTACCGGTCACCACCCCGTTCGCCGTCGCGAGATTAAAGGGACCTACGCGACAAAGAGGAGATCTCCTCCACCCCATCCCTTTTCCTCCTCTCCACTCACCTGTCCCGAATGCTTTTGTTTGATGGAAATAACATCGGGCGTATATTACGATTGCATCGAATTTATTATAATTACCATGTTTTGTTATTAATAGCTAATTAAATTTACAATTATATTAATAATTAAAATAATTTAACAATTAAAAATATCTTTGGAATTTTAAGTTATTCATGTTTGCAATTGAAAGAAATTAACTAATATTATTTTTGTGCCCGTATGTGTGTGTGTGTGTGTAAATTTTGTGTAATTGTAAAGAAAGAAAGTTTTAAAATAAGTATATTTCTGATATCTCATGGACTTAATTGCTTGTCCATGTAACTGCATTCAGTTGTTATTTGTTACAGTTTTTCTTTACAATAATAGCAAAGTTTTTTTCTTTTTATATAATAACAGCAATCCCTATTATCAAAACAAATTTTGTTAGGACACAATATCGTCAATATCGTAACAATATCGTTTGTTAATTTTTCTTTAAAAAACAACAAAATTTTCTTCTCAATAATAGCAATCTCTTTCAGTGAAACAAAAATTTTAGAACACAATAACGCTGACAAAATAAATTGCCTCGACGATGACACGCGTGTCTCATTAGAATTATTGTAAACGAGGGAAAGCCGGCGGGAGGCACGTCGAGTTTGAGACTTCGTCACAGAAAAAGAAAAGATAAGTATACATTCACACAGAGAGAATCCGGAGCAACTCACCTCACCATCGCCGTCGTAGTAAATGAGATAATGCTTCGTCAGCACGAACCATCGTTGCTTGTAATTGACCGGGGTGAAGCGCTTCTTGTTCTGGGACCGTTTCACCATGAATCCCTGCCGAATAACGTCTCCACCTTTTGACTCTAGCTTCCCATCTTTCCCTGCCATCACCGGTGGGCCTCCCTAGCAACAATGAAACCATCATTTTTCCCGCGCGACAAAACTGAGCTCCCCCGTCGTCGTCGTCGTCGTCGTCGCGGTCGGGGAGGAGCCGTCAGCCGTCAATATTTCGCGTCGCGCGTTAACGAGCGGCTAGAATTGATACTTGTTGCACAATAATCCTAATTTGACACCTTTCTCTACGGAGCGACACAGCAAAACAGAATGCATTCGAGAGCTCTTTATCTCTCTCTCTCTCTCTCGCCGTCCCTCTTTCTTCCAACGCCAATCCGGCTTATCCGGTCCGCTCGAGATAAGTAAGGACGCGAAGGAGATATCTAAATATAGCACACCGGAGTCTTTTTCCTCGTCCCATAACCCGCCCGCGGACTCACGTGTCCGGTGGCAATTAACGACGGGCGACCGATCCTCGCCCGTCCGCTCCGGAGTCCGAGGCGGAGTCGGGGGGGGGAGGCGCGCCGACGGGCCCGAGGACGGCGCGCCGGGAGGCGACCACGACGGCGACGACGCGTCGCGCGGTCGTCGCCCACGACCGTTTTTCGGTCGCGATTCGAATTCCACGGGGGCGACGCCGATGCGGGGTCTCCTCCCCCGCTCCCGCCCGTCGCCGCGCCGCGCGATATATCGGCGATCGCGCCGCTGGTTACCGGACACGCCGCGCCGGACGGTGCCGCGCGACTCTTACCATGCGAAACGAAAACGTTGCGGCTACCAGCCCGCGGTCGTCCCGGCGCCCGTCGGATGCATGACCGCCCCGGCCCGGCTCGGCCCGGCGCAAAGAGTTCACGTGGGAACGGGCGCGTACGCGCACACCGACAATCTGTCAAAACGGGCGACGTTGGGGAATTCGCGAGATATCAGGAAATGCCTGAGACTACGCTGGTCGACGCGGCGGCCGGCGCGGCACGGGCGAGGCGCGCGCGCCGCCGGTCCCGCGGCTCGCGCGAATATCCCGGGGGAAACGCGAAACGGCGAGCGGGCCGCCGGAGGTCCCGGATCTCGGCGAGGGGAAAACCGACGCGCCGGAGTCGCTCGCCGACCCGCGTAGGACCGCGACGTAGCAAGATGGCGGACTAGGCACCGCGCGCGCGACCGTCCGTCTCCAGCCGTCTCGTCGTCGTGTCTGTTGTTTTTTGCCTCGCTCGCGTGTGCGTTTCACAACCCGTTTACCTTGCCGGGCTCCTCGTCGCGGGAGTGACGCGGGAGGAGCGGCCTCGCGGCGACGTCCGCGTTGGACGCGACGACGAAAGTGGACCGTCCGCCGAAAGGCGAGCGAGGTTTCCGGTGGGAAGCGCCGCGACATAACCTCTCCGCGCGTCGCTCGACCTCGTCGTCGATGTGAGGCCGAGCCGAGCTGAGGTCGTTCCGCCGTTGCTCGCCGACGACGTCCCCAGGTATGGCGGCCCCCGAGGCGATACAGGTGAGCTCCCTGCCGCTGCCGCCCGTCCAGTACATCAATCTGTACACGGACGAGAACGTGCGGCGCGGACGTGCCCCGCGACCGCCGCCGCCGATCCACGACAGCTACTCCATGTTCGGCAACGTGTTCAACGCCGATGACACGATCATCCGGCCGCTCGAGGCCCAGGGCATCAAGAGGCTGTACCCGCAGCACTTCGACCGCCGGCGCGAGCTGAAGAAGCTCAATCACTCGCTCCTCGTCAACTTTCTCGATCTGATCGACCTGCTCGTCCAGTGCCCCGACAGTCCGAGGCGCGCGGAGAAGGTACGCGTAATTTGAGCAAAGCTTCTTTGTTATTTTTATTTGAACGTCGAGCCTGGAGACGCTGTAGAGAGATCATGATTATACTTTGTAATTGAACGGTCAACGTTCTTGCAGGTCGAGGACCTTAGTCTGTTGTTCATACACATCCATCACCTGCTAAATGAATTTCGACCGCACCAGGCCAGAGAGACGCTGCGAGTCATGATGGAACTGCAGCGAAGGCAACGTCACGAGACAGCGCTGCGTTTTCAGAAACATCTTGAAAAGGTATACTTACACGTCGGATTTTGGAATCTTCGTAATGTTATCGCCAATGTTGAACTGGTGGCTGACGTTGAAATCCGAATTCTCCAGGTTCAAGAAATACTGCAGCACGCCTTACAGATGCTTCCCGATACGGAACTGGACTCCAAACTCGCGATAAACACAGAAGCCATGGAATCCATGGACAGCTTAGGCTTCGAGCAACAGACCCAGGATCCTTGCAGCCCAAGCGATCGTATTATGTGCAAAGTGATAGACGATATGCTTTCCTCGAATGGACTGTTCTGAGGTATCGCTCTTTATACTCCCGTGTGTAAATTGATCTACCAATGAGTACTTCGAGTTAACTGCGTCTGTAAATCATGCTAGATAACGATAAAATGTGATCTTTTTTTAAATGTTATTAGTTATTTAATAAAATGACAATATTTAAAGAAATATATCCTTTGGACAAAGAACTGCTGCTGGTATCTGAAGCGTACCTATATCGCTCGTTCATCTACAAATAGGATTCCAATTGTTTAAAAATTTACGTTTTATTCTTTATACATTAATTATACATAAGTTGGACAAAAATTATATATATGTATATAAATAAATTCTCGTAAATTCTAGATTTAAGAAGACTGAGATTACATACATGTGATTGTGCAAATCTAAGCGCATTTAACACAATTATTCTACCGGTTCTTACATAGACGTGTCTGTTCTAGACATATTAATGCGACATTAAAGCTTAAATGTAGGACAGATTAGATATAGATGTAAACATGTGCGTACAAATAATGTACCTACTTGTTTCAAAATCCGTTGTTACTAAATCGGTCACTCTTCTTTTTTAATCATTTTCTCACTTGCTTTTACTGGGTAAAAAAACACCACATAGTATTAAATAATGTTATTTATTGAAATAATTAGAAACATATTCACGAATTTTTTAATAGATAACACGAAATGTTTTTACATATTGATGATGGATAGAGGGAAAGGAAAGATGGAAGAATAGTTTTTAAACTCACCTCACAAACAGCAATCACATGAAGGAGATATATACATATATGATAATAAACATAATAATATCCATTCTGAGCTCCTGAAAGAAAAATATTAATTAGTTTCTCCAAGCAGCAGCATCCCTCCCTCCTGCTCCTGCATTCATTTCTGTAATGGAAAGAATTCTGTAATGGAAAAGAAATATATATAACCATTTATATGGTGCTGGGGCCCAGTTCTACCAATTTCCAAGCCTCTCACTAACACGAGCTTCCTGCAAAAGAAAAACAATGTACACAATGTAAAGAATGTAACAATTGCTACTCCACTTGCTATTCATCTTATTTATCGAAGAAACACAGAATCATGAAACCATTGTTTTTATAATTGAAAGTAAAATATGTAAGAATATTAAAAATATGTACTTTAAGAATATAATTTTGTATAATATTTAAAAAAAAAAAACATTTTTAAGGTAGATATATAAAACATATGAGAAGCGATGTCTGTATTTGTTAAATTTTATATATATTTGAACATTTTGAAGTAGAAAATTCCCAAATTGTATATATATATACATAAAAGTGTGTGTGTACATGTATATACGCATACGCATAAACATGTATACTACATACATAGATATATATATACATATTTCTCTTGTCAATAAAAAATCATTTATTATATCTGGTGTTTCTTCGATCAAACTATTTTTGCATGGCTGGTTTCAAACTCCCTGTTATGCACGGCTCAACCCTGTCAACAGATAAATATTAACAAGTATCAATAAATATAGAGGTTTGGAGGAGGGAAAACTAATTTAGGAATGGATATGGGAGATTATATTTTTGTAATCTTGAAGTTTCTTTTTGATAAAGAAGGGACTATTTTCATCTCCATAACCATGCTTCTGTAACTGTGATCGGTGTATTGATGTTGGTCTCGTGACTCAATTGCGTGGTTTCAGGTTTCAATTTGGTAACAGCGTGGCATTTTCATTTTCATATCTTCGTCAGATCCCTTCTTCAATTTCTTCAAATAATACCATCTTGTTAAGTCTCGTGTCCCGAAATGTCTTCTTTCTTCATTTTCTCGTATATATAGTTCCAATCCCTTCATGCAATCCAATAACAGTGCCAATAACAGTGTTCTTTCTTAATCTTCTCAATACATACGCGTCATATTGTTTGTATACGTTTCATTTTCTCCACAATTTTGCACGTCTGAAATATTTTGGATTTTCACTGCAATTCATATTATAAGAATTAAACAAGTACAATATTCGTATAATGCTACAGGTGCATTCTATCCAAATCTCCTTCCCGTGTCATTCAGATATTAATGAATGTTTGGAAAAGTATTGATTCTCTGATTCCCCTGTTTTACATATCGGGGAATTGATCAAAGTCAACCTATCAAAATCATTTCTGTTATAATGTTAGTCATAAAGGCTAACAAAGATTTTATGATTTCTTTGAGAGCGCTTTGTTGGAATTGGGAAGCAAGTAGGCGCTTAATTTTATTTCAATTTTAGCTGTTTTCAAATGTAATGAATTTCAAAATTAATAAAAATTCTTTCGCCACGGACCACGACCTCTAGTCCTGAATCCACCTCTTCCTCGAGGTCTGTTACCTTTGAATCTACCGCGGCCTAAAAACAATAAGTAAAATTAATGATAATTATGGCTGTAAATTAAAATTCGTCTCTTTTCAAGTTTCAACACATTCGCCTAACTCACCATAATTTGATATGTTTGAACTGTATTTGCCACTGGGAGGTGTATATATTTCTCTTTTGTTGTTTTTATCTTCCTTATTACGTTTATTCGGACTGCTGTCATTTCCAAATGTGATCGGTGTATGTCTCTTCTGAGCAGAATTCTTCTCGCTCTAAAACAGACACGAAATTAATAAAATCAAACTATTGCAAGTCAAAGCACTCACGAATGTAAATTGTAGATACATTTATTTGCGCGAAAACAATACACTGTTAGAATTTATAACGGTTGTATTGAAAATTAATTACCTTTTTGTCATTGCATGGCGTTTTCCATGAGAGATGTATAATGCTTTTAAAACTAGGAGGTGAATGAAACAGATCCTTGATTAAAGTATTGATGTTGTTAGTTGTTTTTAGTGCCACAACTTTTAACTGATTTTCCTCAGATTTCAATTCCTCTTCTGTCTTTCCACTGATAGCTTCACGTAATTTCTTTATGTAACCTTGAATGCCTCTCGCAAAATATTGCAATCTTAGTCGAAATTCTTTGAGCTGCTCTGGATCTTTTATCAAAAATTCAGGCGTCTGCTTACACAGTTTATGAAAAGCGTACATTAAACATTCCACGTGACTAAATTGTAACTTTGGTACATCAGTAATTTCTGTAGCTGGAGGAAGTGGCATATAGGTCTGAAATAAATCAAGTAAAAAATAAACAACAACGATAAGCAATATGCAATCATTTTGATCAATAAAATATGAATATTAGATATCAGGTGCGAAAATATGAGATTATCAAAATATCTGAGAATAAAGAGTACTTACAATAAGAGTATTGTAAAGCTGTTGAACTTTATCTTCGGGTTTTTCAATAGTTCCACAAAACACAGTTAATTCAGCAAGCAACTTTAACAGTTCCAGTTGAATATCTCTACCATCGGGAGAAGTCATCAGGGAAAGATGGGGTAGAACTTGCACGCAAATGTATGAAACGAATTTTGACGAGTCTATCTGTGACTGAAGAGGGATAAGAATATCGAAATATAAATAAAATATTAATTATAAACAAATACATGTAAGACATTTACGTTGTAGAAAATATTAAATCGCGTTTGAATATTGAGAATATGTATGTACATACACTGAAAAATGGAAGGGCGTGCTTAACACATTGAACTAATCTGTTCCACTGTTCGACATTAGTATGTTTAAAAGGTACAGATAATTCAGCTTGTTCTATTGTAATATCAATCAATTCTTGTTGACCAGTGACGGTAGATCCCAATCTAGTCCATGCAAGGATCTCCATAATACTGTGGAATTCGTCAGCAGTCACATCCTATAAATAAAAGATATTAATTAAAGAAAAAAGTGCATGTATGCATTATTATAATATTAGAAATCCATATAAAATTACCTGTAATACTTTTTTACATTCTGCAATCAACAAATCTTCTGGTTCCTTCGTGATAATGTCGCGTCCTATTGCTTTAAGCTTGGTAGCCAAAAATTTTATACAACGTTCTCTCGTTCCATCGTCGCCATTAATGATCTGGCTAAAAAATCCGCTCAAAGTACCTATAAATCCAAAGTTGTTTTTATCCAACAATTAAACATACAGCCACAAACTGACGAATGCCAAACTGAATCCAAATCGTATGAATTTGTAGGCTTTATCGTAACTCATCGAATAATACCTTTCGGATCACTCTTCATAAGCGACATAATACTGTTATGTACAACTGCTAACTCTGAAGTGTCCTCGGCTTGCAGTAATTGTGCTAAGATATCTGCAATTCTCGCCGTATGTTCCTTATTATCTTTACAAAGTGCTGGTAAATCCTTGATAGCTTGCTTTCGAATCTGTAAAGAAAATAAGGATCGTATATACGCAATTTATTACTTCGGCTACTAAAGCACGTTCAAAGCCGGAAGTGGCTCGAGCCTCATTTGAAAACTTACAGCCATATCTTCGTCTTCGCATAGGTCCAAGTGAGCGTCTATAGCTTGATCCGCTAGCTTCGGGAAATGCTTGAAGAACCTAGCAATGAATTGCGACGCTAGTCGTTTTTCCTTAGGCGATCCTTTTACTGCCGTTAGTATTTCCAGGTATTCTTTTTCATGCTACAATAAACGGTATTCAAAATAAGTCGCAAGTACGATGAGATGTTTCCTTGGTAAATTTATATTATAACGCTTTGAAAGATTTAAAGAAATAACAGGATTTAATAGGTACAAGCTAAACATGCTATTATTCGAACAAATTTGTATACGTATAAGCTTGAAAACACAGCATATATTTAATATACATATGTATTCTGGATTGGAGCCAATCTTCTTCTAATTTCTATCCTTCACCCCTTCCAGATAATTAATAGAAATGTAAAAGATCAGCTCCAATTTGATTTTATACGCGGGAAGAATTTGCGGAAGAGAATTCTTTATTATCTGACTTTACAGAAGAGAATTCTTTATTCAGATGAATAAAGACGTCTCTTCCGCAAATTCTTTCCACGTATAAAATCAAAGTACACAACTGGATCGCATGCATTACTACGTTCACGCGAATCATTACAAGTCAATTAAGAAACAATTTCCGCTTAGTGAACAATCAATCGCTCTATGTCGCAATGGTCTATTATACTCCAGACTTTCAGCGAATGACTACAGTGGCTCTTCGTACTTTCGTACACGGTAACAGTCTTCGACGAGCCACTGTAGTACCGAGACGTTTATAGTGAAAATATCAAAAGTATACAAAAGAAAAAAAAAGAACTCCGATCATGATATGGTTCGGATTGTGCGACGCTCACAATCAGACGCACGGCAGGACGCCACATGTATCTCCGGGCATTTCGGAATGCGTCCCGATATCTCCGGGCGGCAGTTCGCACGAATAGCGCTCGTCGCGGTGAAGCGTAGTGGCCTTCGATCGAAGGCAAGGGAACAAAGTCTCGACGTATAATACACTTTCAACCGAAACGTGGCCGGTGTGCCGGATGTAACCAACCCAACGTTGCCGCGTATGTACCTGTACGAGTTTATCCTTAGCGTCGGCGAGGATGCCGAAGTTCTTGTACAGCTTCTCAATACTGTCGGTACTCATCGTGAAGCTTGCACGCGACTTGGACGCGATCGTCGACGCGAGATCGTGCAGAGAAAATGCAAATTCAGCCTGAGATCCCAGCCAAAACACGCCGAACGGGAGCACGCGAGACGACAAAGATGGCAGCGTGGCGGGTCCCTCTCCGAGAAGAAAAAAAAAAGAAGGAGAACGGGTTTCAGCGCCGCCTTTCCAGCGGCGGGGCCAATTAAAATGGATCACGTGACGACCGTCGGACAATCGTCGCCGGATTTGAATCTGTGCGTTGCGATCCGTTTGTTATTTCATTTCGTAATTGTGACATCGAACCCCTTGACATTGATACTTAACTTAACATTTGATTCGAAAATTATTTACCGATTACCAATATTTATCTTTTAGGAACGACGCTTGACGTTCGAATGTTGTTCGATAGAAAATAAATCGGTAAAGTCATTGCGAAGAACGAATCTTGGATTCTAGGGAGGATTGAGGGATAAATTACGATTTTCTGTCTCTTTTTTTTCATACGTCGAATAACAAAAAAAAAGTAATACAATTCTATCCATGTTAATAAAATAGCAGTATAAATATTCGACGAGTTAATCACCGATTAAGTTAATCGTATTTTAGTCCAGGCTTGTTCATTCTCATATTAAAAAGACAATAAAAATTATAACAAATAAGGCACAATATATACATATATAAAAGTTATTCTTTATTCTACATTTATTCTACATTTCTACTCTGTCCTCTTAAGTGTAATAAGCAGTTAGCGATTGTGGCGCAGAAAGATATGCGCTGCTTCTAATGGTCGAATTCTAATAGCGAATTCGGGCGCTTGCACTGGTGCACGCTGAGTGACGCACTAAAGGCTTGTTTATAATCTATTGTTATAAATTTAAAGTCGCTTAATTACACATTTAAAAACTTTTTAGCTAATAAAACAATCTGCAATATCTGTATGGCTGCTGTACAAATAATTTTACAGGCTAAGAAGTATTTAAGATGATCTGTAAATATAACAATTGATTAAGAATAAGCGTTTGTGCGCATTCAGTATGCACTAGTACAAGCGCTCGAATTCGCTATAAATGACTAGAAAGATTCGAGAGTAGACGTGAACGTACGTCAGAGAACTTCGCCCATTTTCATAAGGATTTTGGGCTGTCCAGTTATCAACCATATACAATTTTGTAGATATATATAATAATGGTAATATTAAGTAAAAAATAGTTTTAAAGTTTGTACTTGATGCGTTTTTAATATCCGCAAGGGAAATAGTTCCTAAAACTGATTATCCATTCACCTCGTTGTCTCTTTACTCATAATGTTCAATCCCCTTTATGAAATCAAGGTATAATACATGGGACGACAGGCTTTAATATATTCGCCTACCAATTTGTAACCGCATGTACGATTCTATCTATAATTTTTATGTTTTTTTGACCTTTCGTGAAGTCCAACAGAGGATTCGTCATCTTGGCCGTTAACAATCTCGCCAAGTTCTCTCTCATACATACCAAATGGTTCCCTACCTACAAGATCACAACAAATATACGATATTTGTACGGTTAAAATGTTACGTCAGAACCATTCATATGAAAAGATACATATTTGTAACTTTAATCTCACCTCCTCATCCACTGTAAATGTAAACCAGTTATGATTCAGAGAAATAATGAAATTTCCATCGGGTGAGTTTTGGAAATCCGGGAGGCCGGAGAATAGTATTACAGCCAAAACTGGGATCATGGACACCTCCAAGATGAAAACTTGGCTGGTCTTGAGCTTCTGCTGGTACGCCAGAAACGGACTTGAGAAGGATTCGGCATGAAAATTCACGGACGACGGATGGATTTTGACAAAATCACCGCCCTGCGTCTCGAACACGGTATTCTGCGGGTCGAAGGCATTGGTTTGATCCTCTTTGAGCTTTGCGATGTTGGGATACAAAGCCGCGCAGATAAGACCCTGCAACAGCTTGTCGTTCGAATTGTTTTTATTCAGTTCCTTTCCGGTAATTATGAAAATATTGTCGACGTTGGGCTGCCTCCTCGGTAAATCGATATGCACGAAACCGTTCGACACCAGCAGCTCCAAAAATTGATACTTCAGGCCCATTAAGGTGTACAGCGTATGTACGGACAAAAAATTGTCTTTGGCAAACTCTCTACCGGCCTTTCTACCTTCCTTATACGTAATATTTTGCCATTCCTATGGAAAGAAAAACTTTATTTGAAAAATCGGACATTGTTGTTAGATTAATTATCAGAAATTACTTTACAAATCTATACCCTGTAAGCCTGAAGAATGGTCAGGTGGTCCGAGTTCTCCTTGAAGAATTTCATCTTGGGATCGACTCTTTCTTTCGACTCAAGCGACGCGCTAAACGGGCTCCTGTACGACATGCACGCGGCGATGGTGAGCACAGAGTCCAAGCAACAGAAGATCGCGCCGTACAATATCAACTTTCCAATTCTTACGTTTACGGGTAACTTGGCTAAATGATGACCGAGGGGCGTTAACTTGCATTCCGAATCGAACGCGTCGACATCCTGCAAACGTTTTATCGTGCTTGTAATCTGGTGGTGCGACGGTGAATCCAGCATTCTCTCTGTTGAGGAGAATTTGAGAAGGGACGTAAATTATTATTATGTTCGAAAGCGACAACGGGGGACGTATGCAAGACGTATAAAGATGAAGGTTTTCTTACGCATTATCGCGGACATATCTACTTTCCTCCCTCCGTGCATAAACGCGATATGTAGGAGTAGCGATTCCAAAGAAACCCTCAGTATTTCTGGTACCGGACGTGCAGCGAAATGTTCGTATCTACAAAAGTAGATGTATCTCTGTCACGTATATTACACATTATACTTTATTAGACTGGAGTTTTTTGGTATGTACGTACCTATGCGAGGTGTACAAATGGATGCATACTCCGGGCGTTACTCGACCCGCGCGGCCTTTCCTCTGCACGACATTCGCTTGCGTCACCCAGCAGGTCTCCAAACACTCCACGTTTTTTTCCGAATTAAATCTGGCTTCCTTCATCCTTCCCGAATCGATCACGAAAACGCAATCGTCTATAGTGATGGACGTTTCAGCCAAATTTGTACTGATCACAATTTTGCAAACGCCTTCGGTTTTCTGAAATACGCGGTTCTGTTCCTCAATCGAAAGGCTCGAATGTAACGGAAGAATCACGATTTCATTCCTCGATAGAATAACGTTTCCCTCCAACTGCTCCATCAATGTAACTATTTCATACAAGCCTGGTAAGAATATCTGAAATATATGGTCACATATTGTGTATCATCATCGATGCAACTCGAGGTCGACCCCCTCGGCCCCCCTGAAGTTTGGCCCCTCACCTTGGAGGACCAGTAATCATTTATAGGGTGATATACATAGCAGTTGCTAATGTGCGGACCAACGGTTTAACGTCTCTTCCGAAAGACGAAGTTTCTCCGCACGAGAGTTCCCTTTTTTATTTCTCGTACGGAAACACACTTTGCTCACACTTTACCAATATAATAGGCAACTGCTACGCCAGAACAAAAAATATAGACATACGAACATATAGAATATACGAACAAATAGATTCAGAATCGAAAAATGAACAACACTTACTAAAATAGAACCCTTTTTGGGATAGTTATGTTCTCCAGTAATAATCCACTCCAAGATACGTTCTATTAGATCAAAATTAATTTGATCGTAATTCATAAGGTACAAATTTTTATACGTTTGTTGGGAACGATTAGGATATCTATTAATAAGTTGCGCCATCGTCAAGTCCTTGTCCTTAGTAGATTTCTTAGCAATACAATCGATTAGCAATACGCGGGCGGTGCCTTTGTTTTCAATATTCAAATTAGTATGCCTCTTAGAATGCACCTCTCCGTTCTTCTTGTGTCTGCAAATATATTTAGAATGCTCGTCGAGAATGTATCCCGTTTCTTGGAGCGCGTCCTCGAGAAAGATCTGCTTCACCGAGAAGAAAGTTCCTGGAATATTTAAGACTAGCGCATGTTCGAAATACGAGGAAAACACCTCGGCATCGATCGTCGCGCTCATCAGTATTATTTTCAACGACGACCTTTTCGGTATCAAATCCTTGAGAAGCATTAGTAAAAAATCACTGGTAGAAAAAGAATAAGAATTAACATGTACTGGGAAAGATCTCAAAAGTAGAAATAAAAGTTTTATCTTATTTTACCTTTCAGCACCTCTTTCGTGCACTTCATCGATCATAACGTGAGTTCTATCCGTTAAATTCAGATCCCTCATCAATTCCTGCAGTAGTATCCCTATGGTGCAAAACGTCACTCGCGTCCTACTCGACAATTTTTTTTCCAGGCGTACGTGATATCCAACTGTATCGCCTATGTTTTCCGTTCTCTCAGCTGCTACTCTTTCCGCAAGTACTACAGTACTTATCTTACGAGGTTGAGTGCATATTATATTAATATGCGGATTATCTCCATTCTGTATTATACTGTTAATAATCCAATCATCCAAAACGAACTGTGGTATCTGTAATATTTTTATGGAGATTATATTTCATCCTGTTATATCTACACAATTAATCAAGAAATAGTGCAACATACCTGAGTGCTTTTACCACATCCAGTTTCACCAGAAATGATAACAACCTGATTCTTATGTATAGCTTCCAAAATTTCGTTCTTTTGAGACCATACAGGAAGTTTTTTTCGTACTTCTTGCATCTTTTTATACGTAGGGTCCTTTTGTTTATCCATAAAACCTTTTTTTATCAATTTGTTTTCTTCATTAATATGTAAAGTATTATGTTTCTTGATGCTATGCTTGGGTTTGGTCACGTCATTGGAAAGGGATAACGAATCGATCATATTTTCTTCTCGCTCTTCTGCTCCGCCTACATACAGCGGGTTAATTGCACAAGGATTGATCACATTCTCTTCTCTTTTTTCTAGTCCCACTGCACACGATGGCTCAGGGACGTTAGATTTGAACATATTTCCTCCTCTCTTCTCTGGTCCCATTGCGTACGATGGCACAAATCCGGAATAGACCATACCTTCTTCTCGCTTTTCTGGTCCTCCTGGATACAGTGGTTCAACTGTTTGAGGATTGAATATATTCTCTCCTCTCTTCTCTGGTTCCTCTGCACGATACGATGGCTCAAGTACGTAATGATTGACCGCACTTCCTCCTCGATTTTCTGATCCCCCTGGATATGATGGTATAGATACGTTAGAATTGAACATATTTCCTTCTCTCTTCTCTGATTCCATTGTGTACGATGGCACAAATCCAGGATAGATCGGACTTTCTTCTCGCTTTTCTGGTCCTCCTGGATACAGTGGCTCAACTGCTTGAGGATTGAATATATTCTCTCCTCTCTTCTCTGGTTCCTCTGCACGATACGATGACTCAAGTACATCAGAATTGGCCATATTTTCTTCTCGCTTTTCTGGTCCCCTTGGATATGATGGTATAGGTACATTAGAATAGACAATACTGTCTACTCGGTTTTCTTGCCTCCCTGCACACACTGGCACAAGTACGAAACAATTGATTATATTCACATCTGGTTCCCCTGCATATAATGGCATAAGTGCGTTAGGATAGACCATACTTCCTTCTCGCTTTTCTGGTCCCCCTGAATATGATGGTATAGGTACATTAGGATAGACAATACTTTCTTCTCGCCTTTCTTGCCTCCCTGCACACACTGGTACAAGTACGAAACAATTGATTATATTCACATCAATCAGACCTGGTACCCCTGCATATAATGGCATAGGTACGTTAGGATAGACCATACTTTCTTCTCGCTTTTCTGGTGTTCCAACATACAGTTCAACTGCTTGAGGATTGAATATATTCCCTCTATTTTCTGTTTGCCCTATATACGATGACTTATTAAGCATACAAGGATAGACTATACTTTCTCCTCGCTTTTCTAACCCTCCTGCGTACAGTGGTCCAGCTGCTTGAGAATGGAATATATTCCCTTCTGTATTTTCTAATTGCCCTGCATACGACGACTTAAGCGCGTAAGAATAGACCATATTTTCTTCTCGCTTTTCTGGTCCTTCTGCGTACAGTGGTCCAACTGCTTGAGAATAGAATATATTATCTCCTGTATTTTCTGGTTGCTCTGCATATAATGGCTCAAGTACATCAGAATTGACCATATTTTCTTCTCGCTTTTCTGATCCTTCTGCGTACAGTGGTCCAACTGCTTGAGAATAGAATATATTATCTCCTGTATTTTCTGGTTGCTCTGCATATAATGGCTCAAGTACATCAGAATTGACCATATTTTCTTCTCGCTTTTCTGATCCTTCTGCGTACAGTGGTCCAGCTGCTTGAGAATAGAATATATTATCTCCTGTATTTTCTGGTTGCTCTGCATATAATGGCTCAAGTACATCAGAATTGACCATATTTTCTTCTCGTTTTTCTGGTTCTTCTGCGTGCAGTGGTCCAACTGCTTGAGAATAAAATATATTATCTCCTGTATTTTTTGCTTGCTCTGCATACGATGACTTAAGCTCGTAAGGATAGATCATATTTTCTTCTCGCTTTTCTGGTCCTTCTGCGTACAGTGGTCCAGCTGCTTGAGAATAGAATATATTCCCTCCTCTTTTCTCTGGTTCCCATGCATATAATGGCTCAAGTACATCAGAATTGACCATATTTTCTTCTCGCTTTTCTGGTTCTTCTGCGTACAGTGGTCCAGCTGCTTGAGAATAGAATATATTATCTCCTGTATTTTCTGGTTGCTCTGCATATAATGGCTCAAGTACATCAGAATTGACCATATTTTCTTCTCGTTTTTCTGGTTCTTCTGCGTGCAGTGGTCCAACTGCTTGAGAATAAAATATATTATCTCCTGTATTTTCTGCTTGCTCTGCATACGATGACTTAAGCTCGTAAGGATAAATCATATTTTCTTCTCGCTTTTCTGGTCCTTGTGCGTACAGTGGTCCAGCTGCTTGAGAATAGAATATATTCCCTCCTCTTTTCTCTGGTTCCCATGCATATAATGGCTCAAGTACATCAGAATTGACCATATTTTCTTCTCGCTTTTCTGGTTCTTCTGCGTGCAGTGGTCCAACTGCTTGAGAATAGAATATATTATCTCCTGTATTTTCTGCTTGCTCTGCATACGATGACTTAAGCTCGTAAGGATAGATCATATTTTCTTCTCGTTTTTCTGGTTCTTCTGCGTGCAGTGGTCCAACTGCTTGAGAATAAAATATATTATCTCCTGTATTTTCTGCTTGCTCTGCATACGATGACTTAAGCTCGTAAGGATATATCATATTTTCTTCTCGCTTTTCTGGTCCTTCTGCGTACAGTGGTCCAGCTGCTTGAGAATAGAATATATTCTCTCCTCTCTTCTCTGGTTCCCATGCATATAATGGCTCAAGTACATCAGAATTGGCCATATTTTCTGCTCGCTTTTCTGGTCCTTCTGCGTACAGTGGTCCAACTGCTTGCGAATAGAATATATTCCCTCCTCTCTTCTCTGGTTCCCATGCATATAATGGCTCAAGTACATCAGAATTGACCATATTTTCTTCTCGCTTTTCTGGTCCTTCTGCGTACAGTGGTCCAACTGCTTGATAATAGAATATATTCTCTCCTGTATTTTCTGGTTGCTCTGCATATAATGGCTCAAGTACATCAGAATTGACCATATTTTCTTCTCGTTTTTCTGATTCTTCTGCGTGCAGTGGTCCAACTGCTTGAGAATGGGATATATTCCCTCCTTTCTTCTCTGGTTCCCATGCATATAATGGCTCAAGCACATCAGAATTGGCCATATTTTCTGCTCGCTTTTCTGGTCCTTCTGCGTACAGTGGTCCAACTGCTTGCGAATAGAATATATTCCCTCCTCTCTTCTCTGGTTCCCATGCATATAATGGCTCAAGTACATCAGAATTGACCATATTTTCTTCTCGCTTTTCTGGTCCTTCTGCGTACAGTGGTCCAACTGCTTGATAATAGAATATATTCTCTCCTGTATTTTCTGGTTGCTCTGCATACGACGACTTAAGCTCGTAAGGATAGACCATATTTTCTTCTTGCTTTTCTGGTTTTTCTGCGTACAGTGGTCCAACTGCTTGAGAATGGGATATATTCCCTCCTCTCTTCTCTGATTCCCATGCATATAATGGCTCAAGCACATCAGAATTGACCATATTTTCTTCACTTTTTTCTAGTCTCTCCTCATATAATGGCTCATTATTGATCATATTTTTTTCTTGCTTTTCTGATTCTCTTGGCATATTCACGTGATAATAAGTCATCGAATCATTTTTGTCAGTATTATGTTCCGAAGTATCAGTTCTCTTGATGCTATCAAGCTCATGAAGATTGTTTGCTTCTTCCTGTTGTCCCCTTGCATACAGTGGTTCGTGTACGTAAGAATTTGCCATACTCTCTTCTCTGTTCTCTCGTGCCTCTGAATCCGATAGCTCAAGTAGGTGATGATTAATCATACTCTCTTCTCTATTCTCTCGTCCCTCTGCAAACAGTGGTTCGTGTATGTAAAGAGCACTCATATTCTCTTCTCCCTCTCTTGCATATGTTGGCTTAACCAAACGTTCTTTCTCTCGTTCCGTCATATCTTTCACTATAATCTCAAATTCTCTCATATCTTTGTCTTTTTTTTCTAACCTTCTCTCTTCTCCATTTAACAGTGACTCAGATGGCTTCAAAAGTGGTTCCCTTATATATGCTTCCGATTAAACTCGTTTAGCATGTCCATTTTTCAATAGTAAATAAGTCATTAAATATATTGACGGAGTGCCTTTAAGAGAGTATTCTAATGCATGATTGTATAATTTTTTTACTATTCTTATACATTGTACATGTGAAAAAGGGCTTTTGTTTTTACGAAAGTAAATATATGGTGGTTCATATGGATATTTACATTCTACAATAAAAATAGAAAGATTAAGGTTTTTTACTACTTCTTGTCAATCAATATTAAATGTTATTATCAAAATAATTATAATATTGTGATTAATATGTATTTTGTTTGTTATACAGGGTGTCCTGTTTTTAACGATTATTCCCCAAATTTTCATTCTTTTTAATTTTAGAAGAAAATATCAATTGTATGGGTGATTATTTAAAATAGCACACTCTATATACACAACTATTTATTACTTAGCCAAATGATCTTACCCACCCCCCAAAAGTTTCATTTTTTTTCTATTTTTCAAGTAAAAGTCACTTTCAATTTTTTAAATGGAATACCCCATTTTTGATAATAGAATTTTATAGCTAATGTTGAGACGTTTCCAAAGACCTATACATAATAATCAACAAAAATGTTAACTATTATAGGTCTTTGGAAACGTCTCAACATCAGCTACAAAATTCTGTTATCAAAAATGGGATGTCCTATTTAAAAAATTAAAGATGATTTTCACGTAACCTTGAAAAATATTTTTTTTTTTCGGTAATTAATTTCAGCAATATTTGTCCCCCTCGAGATCATACAACTTCTGTCTAAAACATTTTCTTCTAAAATTTAAGGAAAAATAAAAATTTTGGAGGATAATCGTTTAAAATAGGATACCTTTAGAAAATGTTATAAAAATGTTTCTAAAATAAAATATGAATCTTCTAACATTGATGTACTCAATGTTAAATATTTCAGCTCTAATATCAGTATCCAAATGCGGTTTTCTATTTTTTCAACGAACGCATCGTGAAATATGGATTCAAGTTTCTGCTTTTCTTCATGTCGTATCTTTAATAATTCCGCAGCACTCGAAATCTCGGAATCTTCAATTTTTACATTATCTTTTATAACTTTATAATATTCATAGAATAAGATTTTGGAAGTAGCTTCAAAATCGTCGTCTGTATATTTAAATGTGACCTATAAAACCTATATAAAAAGTGTTAATAAAAATTATAGAAAGACCACGATTTGTGAGACGTTATGTAGAAAAAGATATGTATGATGCAATGTATAATTTTTCGTGCAATACCCGTATCTTTTTAATTTAGATGTTGCGGACTGCCATGTTTCGTGATCTCGGAATTTCCAAGGTGCATCTTCAGAGGGACAATCTATTACTTGTTTTGCAGTTAAATTACCCTGCTTTTTATTTGAGTTATTACCAGAAAGTTGGAAATCCTGCAAAAAATGTATCGATTAAGAAACTTAACGTTTATTTATCGCAGACATATTAGTGCACTGTTTAATATATACATGTAGTTTATATATATATATATATATATATATGTTCATAAATGTAAACGAAATTATTGTACCTGTTGCTTCCGTTTTTCCGATATTCGCAGCTCATTTAACTAATATTCGAAATTTATAAAACGTTGATAAAAGTTGGCATTTTCATCTTCATCTCCAGATGTTTCTCTATTATGTATATATGCATATTAAAAAGTCATTAATTTAATATTCTTATGATAAAGAGTTTTAAAAATATACATAGATTTATCTTACATATTTGTGTAACGTGCTCACATCATTTGTGTAACACCCTCCTCTTCTAAGGAAAAAGGAGTCGCTTTTTGTATATTACCGAAATTTATCGCGTTCGAACAGAACGTTTATATTCTCTCGTTTCTTCAAATATCCTTAAAATAACGTATAACGCTTAATGTCCCTTCACTCTATCAATACAGATTACAGTCGGTAATGCGCGAGTTTATACAACTCAGCGTCATCTCTTTCGTTCTTTTTTAATACGATGTAATACGACGCACAGATTCACTGTGGAGATTGTCCCTTTTTTTTTATTTAAATGGATAATATTGTTACACCAAGCACATTTATTCACAAGCGGAATCGATCATAGATGCGAGCACGTTCACACGAGACTCGGAGGACAATTAATCGTGACCAATCAATAACTAATCGATAAGTTGTCAAGGACGCTTCGCGACTTCTTTGCAAGGGCGTCTCGGCACGGGCAAAATAATATTATTATTATTATTACCGTTTCTGTTCAATGTGGACTAAATTTATTTATATAATCAACGCTTTTCCCAATCCACGTGTAGACGAAGTTATGACCTTTTTCCGTCTGAACTTCCGGCGTTACGAAAGCTTTTCTCAACTCAGGTAGTTGTCACACTCAGGTAGCACGTGTTTTCGATTGGACCAGACGTCATTTCGGCAAATCGATGTTATTGCTCGATATATAACGTCATTTAACTCGGCTCGGTCAAAAACGTTATAAATATATAAATAAGAGAATTTATTCACTCTCTTCTCCATTCTCATCACGCTATCCCGACAGGCTTGTACTTTATAAATGATTGGGCTTTTTTAGAGCTTATATTTTTAATATATATATTTTTTTCTTACTAATATTAATGACTTTATTTAATTATAAGATATATTCAAAATTACTCAACTTATAATCTTATAATATATTAAAATATATCAAATATTGTATTGTGTGGACACGTGTATAGATATTATGTTACGTTTACGTAATAATAGAATATCATAAAAACAAAGAAATGAGTAAATTAATTTTGTATAGCGTATACAATGGATAGAATGTCATTTTCTTTGTATGCGTTTTTTTTAATTTGTAATGAAATTGGAGGAGTTGTAGTTGCTAAATTTTAGAATTGTAAATGTTTTATATAAATTTTATATTTTTG
The DNA here is from genome assembly GCA_030770225.1 of Temnothorax unifasciatus. Taxonomy (NCBI): domain Eukaryota; kingdom Metazoa; phylum Arthropoda; class Insecta; order Hymenoptera; family Formicidae; genus Temnothorax; species Temnothorax unifasciatus. Next base: position 40,906 of record JASTWK010000860.1, read on the forward strand.
ATGGAGTACTGGCGCAATTATTTACAATTTTCTGTACTTTTATAGCAATTGCATTGATTATTATTCGTGTGATAAAAATTTTTTCTGAACTCATCTATGAAGACTTAAAATATCCAAAATTAATCTGGGCTACATTTGAGATATCTAATATCGATAACTCTGGGCAATAAGCGGGCAAAGAATAACTTTTATATTACATATATAGATATATATAACTTTCATATATTGTTATTACAAATATCAATTAATGTTACTATTGTCAGCCAAAACATTACATCAATTTCTGTGCTATGAACACATTTCCCGCTTATTGCCCAGAGCTATGTATATATGCGCGTATCGAAATCTTCAAACTTGAAATTCGAAGAAGTGCAAGTCTCAGAAGTTTAGTGAGGATTGATAAAAATGAGAATAAAAAATAAGGATAAAACATTTTTATCTTTATTTTTTATCTGTTCTTTTGCCGCTTGGGCGAAACGCTTTGAACACAGTTTTTACGAGACATTGCTCTAATATGGGACATATATCCTTGTGAGTATCGTTCAAAAGATCCATGGTACGTTCAATGGTGTCCATGTCGATGCTGCCCATAACGAACATTTCGGAAATTTGGCCGTGCTGTGGAAGAGCGGCTTGCACGATGATTCCGTGATCGTCCGCCGTGCCTGGCACAGCCTTTGTGGAACAAAAAGTTTCTTCTGCATCCGTTGGGTCCACTAAATATGTCCGATCGCATATGCCCTGTTGAGAGACACAAAATTTATCATCATACATTTTATCGTTACTTGATAAAAATTCTCACAAACGTTTACTCACAACGGTGGATGCGGTGACTAAACCAAACATCGGCACTCCAGCGTTTGCCAAAGCTAGACTAGCTGCCATTATCGCCGCGGCCAGCGCGGATCCCCCGTTGTCAAGGACTGTCGCGTAGACGTCGACTTGAAAATTGGGGAACTCTTGCTAAAATGAGAGCGCGACAATTGATAATTATAGACACCAGTCTTGATGTTGCACAAGTTATCGGTGTTCGCAATGATTTTATGCATATTATTCTGAGTTTGAACCCTCGATTGGAAAAAAAAAACTGGAAGACACGTACCAGACACACCGCTGGTTCTAAAGCCCTTTGCAGTATTAAGCTGTACTCCTTCTCCTCTGCATCTTGTTGATGTAATTTCCGTTTGCGATGAGAGAAGGGTGCGAATTTGAATTCGCAAAACAGTTCTCCCTGCACGCAGTAGCCAGTTTTGTTCGGCACCTCTCTAGGATCGAATACCGAGCAGATGACCTTGGTGTCGCCCATCTCGATGTACGCGGAACCTTTTGCCTGGCTAACTATGCCTGTTTTCACAACTATCAACAAAGTTTCAACAAAGTTTACTTTACGCATTCTTTTTATAAGACTAACTAAGACTAAGAAATTTGATTCTTAATGGTGACCAAACTCTGGTTAATTTTATCGGTGATTAATTTAGCTAGAGAATCACCTAAAATAAACTAACTACGAATTCCTCATTTAACTTAATCTTTGTCTCTATTGAACAAAGAAAGTTAATAATTTTGTCCACTTTGACGATATACTGTAGATATTTCCTGACAAGTTAAACGTCGATTAAATTAACCAGACTTTGATCAAAGTTGTTCTAAATGGAACTTGTTGTACATGAGACATAACCTCAATCTTACATATATTTCTAAGCTCCTTATTTGAACGGCCGTCGTGCCTTTTCTGGGCACCAGGTTGTATCTCATCTTCTTTCACTTCGGAGTGAATATAAATATCATACGGCGTAGATGCGTCCGGACCGTTGATACGTTTCTGGTCGATCGGCATTGTGCACTCGTGTTGTACACATCTGACACAGCACCTATAAACACACCATGCCGGCTCTCAGCTCCACGTGGTATCGGTGGTATGTATACATAGGTCTGTTCTTTGCAGCTGAACTGGCTCAACTGGCTGCACTAGTTCAGAGTTTATCTTTTTTACACCACATTGGGAGGAAAAGGATGAACTCTGAACTAGTGCAGCCAGTTCAGCTGTAAAGAACAGGCCACATATGTACATCCAAAATATACCAAAAATCTATAGTTCACGTAACGTTTACTATAGATTTGCAGCACTCAGTACATTTCGGAACATGCTTCTCTGTACAGGGTGCCTTATTTAATTATAATGAGGTTTATAAACTGGTCGATTTGAGACAAAAATTTTTTATCTCGTGACGCTCGTGAACATCATATTTGTCGATTAGAGACATGAGAAACTCAATTGTGTGCACACAATATATTTTTTAAGAAAAGTATTACAAAAATATATTTAAACATTTCAGATTTTCTAAAGTAGGTAGAATAACGGATGTTACATTATAATAAGTATTGATAGCAATTACTATCCAGTGTAACATTTAGACTATCTACACGTTGATAATACGATAAGGCCTCTTTCTATATTTGTCTTGATTTAATATCCTATCTATAGATTGCTTGTGCATTATTCGTTCCGTGTCAGCTCTCACTTTGGCGAGACTCTCTTTCACATTGTCCATCTGCAAAATAGTTTTGCGTAACATTGTTATTAAGCGTAAAACAAATTAACTGAATAGATCGACGCAACTGGAGCTTAGAAAAAACACAATTTAAAAGTACATACAATTATACTTACATCAACTTTTATATTGTACTCTTTACACAAAGAACATAGCTCTTTGATCGACCATTTGTTCTCGTCTGGCTTGTTGAATCTAACAAACGGACAGATCAATGGATACTCCTTCATATGCTTGCGCCTGTAAATTTCAAGTCTTTGCTGAAAAATATATGATAATATGTCTACATGCAAGTTACTTTGTCGCGACGTACCATGGATCGTCGTCCGGTTTCCAACCACTGAATTGTCCCCCGCACATGAAACATTCGACCAAGTCCGGCTCGTTGCTGTCTCCAACAACGTAAAATCCAGCGTCAGCCATGCGTTCGGCGTTGCATTTGTCGGAGTCCTTAAAAGGCCAGCTGCTATATGTTGCGCTTCTGCTTCGCTTCCAGAAGTAGGAGGTAGTGTTCCTGAGAAGACGCGGGAGATGAAGTTAATCTATAGCTTATCGTAACCGCGTGTCGAGAAGGACGCTATAAGTAGAACTCGTAGCGTCCGCGATTGTGAATCAAATAGAACACGATTCGAAAATGACGAGTGGAAGATGAGTCGTCGGAGGGTCCTTTCAATAAGCGTATTGCTCCAATCATTTCGAGACTGTTATTGAACTTCCGTTCATTTTCAAGAGTGCCGAAAACACTTACGGTATCTCCGCGATGATCATCTCGAACGCTCGATTGACTCTCTCGACAATTATGAAAGAAAATGACAGCCTTGTCAAATTCAACGAGATTCAACGGCGTTTCGGCGAAGAACGAAAATTCAAATGCTTAAATATTCTTATTTTTCTTTTTTCATAGCTGGCTGCGTTCAATTGCGTTCCGTAATGTTCAGCGTCTCATGCGTGAAAACCAACTGGAGTTAGTGGGAGTTTACTGGAAAAATGACGAATCTTCCTGGAAAGACTCCTGCACACGTGTGTTATCATTACGTCATGAATTCACGTGGCCACGTCTGATAGGCTCGTATTTAGAGACGCAATGCCAGGCACTTCTCGGGGTCCGTATAGTTTTTTAGATTTATTGCTTTTTATTTACTACTACCGTGTTATATTGATATATAAAGTAATTTATTATATATAAAATATTAATCAGAAAACGATAATAAAGAAACGTTTATTAAACAAACAATTTAATAAATAATTATTCAGTAACATAATTTATGCAGCAAAAGAATTAGTTATTAGTTTTAAATAATGATACAATTATTGTATGTTTAGAATATTAATGTTCAAATGTTGGTGTTTTTATAAGTTGACGGACGCAACAAATAAATTTAATAAATTTACTATAAGCTATTTATAAGTTATTTATCTATTTATTAAAAATTTTTTATTTTGTTTAATATCGTTTCTATCTTTGCTAGGAGGGGTCTGACGATACCTTTAAATATGACATATTATGTACGCGACTAATGAGCATTTTAGCGACTGCTGGAATATTCTATAACGCGCAAGCGCGAGTTTTTCCCTCCATATCATAGCAACCAAGCACAACAGCACGTGGTGGAAAATCTTAGTTCACGTTACGTATATCCTATAGATTTTCAGTACTATTGTTGTATATAATGACACAGGGTGTCCTATTTGTCTGTTGAATATCTTTGTAACTAACGCTTAAATTAATAATTGATAATCAAAAAGTGAAATTTGATTGCTTATACGCAATATATTTCTTAAGCATTACAAAATATATTTAATTAGTTCTCAAAATAGGGCAATATATCGTACAAAATCTATAATTAACCGGTGCTCTTCTTATTATCGTACAAAATCTATAATAATTAACTGGTGCTCTTCTTATTCTTGTGTGATGATCTATGTACAAACAGCTCGTTCGTTAACTGTGCCGCTTGATCTTTCAGAGTCTCGACACTTTTTTTCACTTCGTCCTTCTGCGAAATAGATTTGCGTGGTACTGGTTATTAAGTACTCTAATGTGAACTAAATAGGTATCGACAATCAAATATAATTTAGAGCGCATACAATTACACTTACTAATTCTCTCGTCTTGTACTTTCTGTATAAATCATATAATTCATCCACTGTCCATTCCATTTCATCTTGCTTGTTTAATTTAACAAACGGACAATCCGCCTGATGCTTCTTGTGCTCGCTCCTACAAATTCTCGGTTTTAAAGTTTTTTTGTTGACAAAAATAACAATAATAAATGTGTATACAAATCATGTCGTTGCTCGATGCCTACCACGGATCATCGTTCGGCTCCCAACCGTCCAGCTGCTTGCCACAAATGAAACATTCGACCAAGTCTGGCTCCTTGTTATCCCCAATAACGTAAAATCCAGCTGCAGCCATGCGCTCCGCGTTGCACTTATCAGAGTCCTTGAAAGGCCAGGTACCGTACGTTGCCCTTCTGTTCTTCGTCCAGAAGTAGGCGGTAGTCTCCCTGAAAATAAGCTGGGAGGTGAAATAACCTAACTTCTTGCAACCTTGTCCTGAAACCCCAAGTGCTCCACGATTGTAAATCGTGATAGAACAAGATTACGAAGTTCGAAATTACATTGTTGAAGACAAATCAGAATCTTTTAAATAAAACGTCGCATGTGCAGCGTTCCGGTCTCATTTCGATATTGTTGTTGAGAACTATGTTTATCTTATCAATACTTACGGTAACCCCATGAGGACCATGTTGAACGCTCGAACGCTCGATTGACTTTCTCGACAATTACGAAAGAAAAGGATCACTCTATCAAATTCAACGGGATTCAACAGTGTTCAGCGGCATCCGCTACGAATGAACCGAATATTCAAACGTTCAAACGTCACTTTTATCTCCTCGTTTGCAGCTGTTGGCGTTCGGGAAACAATCCCCACGAGTCCTCTCGCGGAGCACCTACATAAAGCTAGCCGACAGAAATGATTAAATTCGATTATTTTTAACTTTTCCGAGTGTATTTTGTTTGCAAATCGTTTACGATTATTGCGAGCCTTTTTTTTAACGTTGGTGACAAATTTAGTTTCACAAAATTAATGTCGGAATTATTCAACCAAAATTGACGCGATGTGAATCGAGACGCAAGTTGTCCGATTGGTCGAATCAACTTCGGACTCGCAGCCCGCGCGCTGATATTCAACGCGCGAGTCCGTCTGAACGGACTTTAAGCTAATCGCGGCAATCGCGGCGCGCACGATCGAGCCTGCGCGACGCTCATGGTCGCGTTCTCGCTGTTTTTGTTATGAAAACGATCAGCTGTGAGAGCTCCCGAGGATTTTCGTCGTGTACCGGTTCTGCACGTCCGTGGCGAGGCAGGTTTCTCGGCTTCGGTTGAAACCGGCGACGAGAGAGAGACGGTGACGCGTTCTCCTCCCGCGCGAATGACGTGCGTCGCGACGCCGAGGGCGCCGACGATCCGCGTCCCGTCCGCGACGTCCGAGCCAGTTCGAGCCGCGCGCGTCGGTCCGCCGACGTGATCGTGCAGCGGCGATTTGAACGCGGGGGTCCCCGCGAGCGATTTGGGAGGTTCGCCTCCGAGGAGGTTTCCCACCGTAGGCCGTAGGCTCTCGGGGGGGAGCAGGGCTTGGAGTCGCGCGACTCTCGCCACGAATTCGCGGGGCAGCCTCCGACGGCACCGATTCCCCCCTCACGGTGCCCCGTCGTGGGAAAGGTAAACGTCAACGTCGACAGACAGATGATAACCGCGTACACGCTCGTCCTGCGTCGAGTCCCACGAAAATGGCCTCCTCGGAGATTGACGATTTCTTGGCGGGGCCGCTGGTCACCTGGGTGAGTCTTCTCGACTGAGAAACTCGGATGTGTTTCCTTGTCGATGCACGAGGATGTGTGACGAGATCATTGAAGTATGTATCGACTCGATCGGGTGAGATTTTGATCTGGGAATGTTCTTTGGTTTGCTTCAGTTTGCTAGCTGTTTGGAAGATCCCAATGTATTGGCGAACTACGAGGACTTAGTGGACGGTGTCTTGTTGCATAGTGTCTTCCTGCAGATGTGAGTCCTTTAGTGTGCGAGAGGAGATGTTGAGTTATCAGTTTGCGATTGTGGAACATTGAGATGTTAAAGTGTAATGTTAATATTTGCTTTCGTTGCTTGTAGCAATCCAGAACCACTGCACGATGAAGTGGTGCCGTCCAACAACAATCCCGTTATCCGTACGAAAAACTTGAGGACCGTGATACAGAACATAAAACAATTTTACGAAGAGGAGTTAGATCATGTGATTTTAAAATTGCCCGACGTTACGAGTTTAGGAAAGGAGCCAGAATTGTACATAGCGGATATGAAGTTGTTGCTGTTGTTGCTTCTCGGATGTGCTGTCCAGTGTCCGAATAAGGAGAAGTTTATTACCAAGATAAAGACTCTGCACGTCGACATTCAGCTCGCGATAGTGGAGTGCATTAAGCAGGTATCGTTACCACTGAAAGTAATTACTAATAAAGATAGATATTACAGAAATAAATTATATTAACTTAGCTGAAAAAATGATATTGGTGAAATTTATGTATAAATATGTATGTATCCAGGTTACGGATCACCAAGACATAGTTATCACGCAAGATGCTATGGAGAATGCAAATATGGGTTACCTGTTTGTCCAAATAAAAAAATGGATCCAAGAACTGGATTTATATCGGGAGGTACGCCAGTCTCTTAATTGGATAATTGTTTTGCTTGTACATTTGAGAAAGAGTATGCACAGTTTAATATTACAATTATTATAATATTACATTTTGTAAAAGCAGAAGTGGAGGGACACAGTGCTGGACGATAGCGTTGAACGAAACGATTCGTCTATCAGTGCAGAATCTGAAGATATAAGTAAAGTGCAGCAGTCTCATCCTGTCGCTAAAACGGAAAGAGAAGATAATCATCATTACGCGGTTGAATTGGCTGACTGGAAGTCTAAGGTTCGGAAACAGCGCCAGGAATTGTACGTATTTTTTGAAAAATCCAACTTTCTCTTATAGGTACTACTACTTTTATGTCTAAAATAATTTTTTTTGAGAACAGTTAAAACTGAGAAAATTTTATATTTTTATATTTTTATATTTATATTTTTATATTTTTTATATTTTTATATTTTATATTTTTTAATATATATTTTCTCGTGAAGAATTGTTACAAATTTCCATGTGTATAATTTTTTCAGGGAAGAAAAAACGGAAGCTCTACTCGAATGTAAGGAAGAACTGGAGCATAATAAAACATTGCTTGTAAAACTAAGGCAAGAGGTAATACATCGAGTAATTTGCATGTTTGTAATGTGGAGTACATAAAGTTTATAATTTTAGAATCAAGAGTTGATGCACGAAGCTCGTACTGCGAAATCGTACAGAGATGAATTGGATGCTGTGATTGAAAGAGCGGACAGAGCAGACCGTTTAGAAATAGAGGTCACACGTTATAGAGAAAAACTTACGGACATCGAATTTTATAAGACTCGGATAGAAGAGTTGCGTGAGGATAATAGGTAATATACTTTTAACGTTATATGTTCTGTAATATTTTAACAGTATAACGAGTAAAGTAATTGTTATACATTTAATAATTGTTATACATGCATTTAAGAGTTTTGATGGAGACCAGAGAAATGCTTGAAGAACAATTAAGCTCGTCAAGAAACAGAGCAGACAAAGTATTGGAGCTCGAATCAGAAATTATTAAGCATAAGCAGTTGCTTAACGATATGGCATTGGTAAGAATTTCTAAGAATTTTATAGTATCGCGAAACTGATGGTATCCGTAATAAGATGTAAATAGGAAATTAAAAATAATTTACAGGAACGTGCTGCTGACAAAGAAAAATATCAAGAGCTCGTTGAGGAAAATACGCAATTGCATCAATTAACGAAAGCTGCTGCTAGTGAGGCTGCATTAGCTGGCTCTAGTGACTCCGAAGAACCAGGTAAATCTTGCGTTAAAAAAAAATATTAGTAAAATTATTTTTTATTTAAATGAAGACAACTAAATGACATTTAATTAATGTTCTTAGTGCACAACGATAACAGACTGTCCGAACAATTAACGAGCAACGCTCAGACACGAGCATTAAAATTAGAACTGGAAAATCGCCGTTTAAATACTTTAATCGATTCACTGAAAGAGAGTTCATTCCATGAAAATTCCTCTCGCGTTTTGGAACTGGAGAAGGAGAAAAAGAAACTCTCCTTGAAGATTGAATCATTGAACGATAATAAAGAAAGACTCACGCAACAAAATACCGACTTGGAATTAGTCTGCAAGCAGGCATTGGAAGAAAACAAGAAACTTCAGAATACTCTTAAGAATCAACGAACCTCTTTCGAGAAGCAGCAACAAGAAGTCCAAGTATGTTAGATCAAATTATGCTTTTCTGAATACTTTGTTTCAATATTGGTGTGTTTATCTAATTATTATGTCTTTTTTTTCGTGCCATATTTAGACTCACCATGTAAAAATGATGGAACTGGAAAAAAATTATGATACGGCGGTGAAAGAGAAACAACGTGTTCAGCTATTATTAGAGAGCGTGCAACGACGTGCCGATGATTTAGAACGCACTCTGGAAACGACAAATCAAAAGGTTGAGGAATTGAAGCTCATTGAGAACAATATCAACGATATTAACTCCAAGTGCCTCGATCTCGAAGCAAGACTAACGGCGACAGAGAAAGAGAAAGATGCCGCACAACGCGATATTCACAAATATAGAGAAACAATTGAGGTGAATATTAATCACATATTATGAATACTTAATATAGACGTAAACAATCTTGCGTGATATTTTAGGAGAAAGATGTAGCCTTAGATAAAGCAACAAATACAATTGAAGTCTTGGAGAGGAAAGTAGTACAACTTGAGCAGGAGTTGCAGGAGTGTGTTACACAGATATCGAGGTGTGTTTGAAGAAATCCATTGTTTGTATAATAAGTTAATTATTTTTAATAACTTTGAATATGGCCTTTATCAAAATATAAAAAATGGCTTTTTTTCTAGATTGCAAGAAATTGAGCGGTCCAGCAAAGAGCTCGACTCACGAGCTGCGATTGATAGAGAAACGTTAGAGATACTTCAATCTAATCTCGTCGCAGAAAAGCTAAGTAATCAACAGTTGTACACGGTTTTGGAGAAACTCGGCCTTAGCGATAATATATTGCTGTCCCAACCTGTGGAAACTATATTGGAAAGGTATGGATAACCATTATGTATGGATAACAGAGAAATCAATGCGGAAATAAATTTGCTCTTGCTAGTTTGTAATTATGTATATAAATTTAATTGTTGTAGAATCGCTCAAATACCAGAAGTGATCAATCTTATTAAAAAATCCTTCGTATCAGAGAGCAGTGAAGAAACGACATCCGAGTCCACAGCTTGCACCGACAAAGAAAGCGATGTTAATAAGACCTTAGAGATCGTGATAGAACCTCTAAAGGTATTTGCATTTAACAGATGTCTGCATTGTTATTTGCACTTTATATTATATTTTATATTCTCCAATTTTAGAGAGAATTGAAACATTTGCAAATAAAGGCATCTATGTCTGAAACGGCAGTGGAGCATCTATTGTCCGAGAATGCGAAACTCCAGGTTCACATAACAACGTTACAGTCGCAAAGCAATTCGTTAACCGCGCAGCATACCGCATTGCAATTGGCCAATTCGCAACTTGTTGCGGAAAAAGAAGAGGTATTTATGTTTTCGTGTAATTTTTATATTTTGTTTCTTTTATTATGCTCTATATATATCTTAAAATTTCTATATACTTAACCATTATGTATGCACATATAGCTATTGAAAGAACGTAGCACACAGCAGAACGTATATTCCGCGCTACTTCACGATCAAAACACCTTACAATCCTTGCATGAACAACTGAACAACGAGTATGAGAATCTGCGCCGCGAACGGGACTCTCTTAAATCGAATTTAAGAGACGTGAAGAATGAAAATAGAACGTTGCGCGAGACCTGTGAGAGATTAGAGGCGAGAAGTGAAACACTGCAATCTGAACGGGAAGCCCTGATTAATAACACGAAAAGCTTAAATAATTTGCGAGGAGAACATTCCAAGTTGAAGGTATCTGTTTGTAAGAAATATGACTGAAACATCTGATATATTGTATATAAATCTCGTTTTATCGATAATTTAAAATATGGATTTTAATTACCCTGCAAATATTCTAGGATGACTTTAGAAACCTATATACTGCGAGTGAAAGATTGAAAGCAGAGTATAGAAATTTGCAGGATGATTATAGGAAGAATAAAATTGAGATGAACCGCCTCAGCTTAAAGCAGACTGAAATGCAGGGCGAGCTCAGTGTCAAAGACGAACAATGCTCGGATCTGAAGTTAGAGGTCAATAGCCTTCATGAACGATGCGATGTATGTGTATATGATTTTATAACAATATATTACAGTTTATTGATTATGAGAAAAAAAACTAGAATACATGTTATTTCCTTTTTTTTTAAAGAGGCTGCTAGAAATGAACTCTGGGTTGGACAATGATAGACGTTCTTTAATGGAACATATAAGTTTATTATTTACACAATACCACGAACTTTTAACACATTCGCTTCAAGACAAGGAGCATTATCACATGGAAGAGAAAATATTCGCGTAAGTATGACAGCTCATTATTTTTTTATAACATTATATTTCGAGTCTTTTAATGCATTAATTATATTAATTCAGTTTTTATTCAGCAACTCATTTTATTAACGTATGTGTTACAGGGATAAAGTTAATCATTTGTACAGACAAAAAGAAAAGTTGGAAGACAAGATTATGGAGCACTACAGAAAATTGAACAGCTGCACTACCAAGAAGTACGTTTACCAGAAAATCATAATTTTATGATTCATATTTTTTTTCAATTTTATATATAATACAACTTGCTTCTTAGCGAAACCTACACATGTATTTTTTTAATACAGGAAAGGTTTTGGGGCCAGTTTAGTTCGCAGAGTCAGAAAAGCCGGGTCGGAACTTCTCAATAAGGTAAATAATTATACCTAATAAAATATACTATGTTTACTTCACAGATAAAACTTGCTTATCTATTGTAGAATCGACGTTCATGGGCCGAAGATTCCAAGCAGTCAGACAGTAAAACATACGAGTCGGACACAGGCGGGAACGATTCAGATGCGAGCACCGACGACTATCGTTTACCCGGTAAATGATTTCTTAGACTAAGAGATGTTTAATTAATTGATTATGACAATATCAGCAATGTAGCTATTATTTTTTTTCCAGGACCGAGCAGAGTTTTCGGATCGGACGCGCTTGGACACGCTGGAACCAGAAGAACGGTGTACTATACTGACGATTCCCCACCATCGTCCGCTTCTTTACCTGTAAGGAATAATTATATAATAACAAAAGTAATAACAATCTGTCACAAGAATGCAATGTTTATCAAGGAAATCTTTGAAACACAGGCAGACAGGTTGCTGAGCGAATCCTTCCAAGAACAAGGAGACAACGTGCACGCCGCGCCGATGGAAACGAAACCGGAAGCGCAAGTCGAGTCACGCCCCTTTTTGATCTACAATAAAGTATCGGCAGTCATAAACGAGTCGAAGAACATTGGCAGTCCGATAAAGGATGCAGCGCAAGATGAAGCGCTCGCAGAACCTCCCGCTGAGAAAGAGCCAAAGACTGGCAGTCCGATATGGTACGAGTATGGTTGTGTATAAACTTCCACACATCCCTGATGCTTCCATTTAATATGTCCGAAAAACAAGAAGAGAGAGTGAAAAAGAACGTGTTTTTATATGTATATTCTCAGTAGTTTACATATGCTTCCTAGAAAGCATACGTATAAGCATCCCTCCGCCGATTTCGATGCATTTTTCCCTTGTTAGTACATTAATCCGCACTATTTTGTAATTTTATAACGTACGAAAGCTAACGCAATACGAGTATATACTTGTTCAAAAAGAATCGCAAAACCGTCACAGAAAGTATTATATATACTAAAGATTTATATTTTGTAGCTTTAGTAAACGAACTACCATAATTGTCGACGCATCGCTCCCGAAATTACAAAGTAGCCTTAAGAATAGAGCGCCTACGAGTTCCTAAAAAGCTGTTTGTGTTAAGATCAGTCGAAAAATATTTTTATCGTCGACTCGATTTGAAAATCTATCGTGTGATGTGTTCTTTTTATCTCATGTACTTTTAATCCAAATCTTTTCGCAGATAAGATTTTGATAATAAATTTCATTCTATTCGCGAGTAGAAGAGACTGGATGGATATGGTTTGTAACTAATTTATTAACGATCCTCCATGAATAATTACGAAAACATGAGATAATCAGATTGAAGCAATTAATTATAGTGTGCTTGATTTTATTTAATGTTTAACCGGTGTTTTTTTACATATTTACGTGTGTAATACATACTCGTCGAAGTTCTCTGTTACGTTATTGTTCATAGCTGTTCAATGCCACGTACCTACTGTTGACGCGTAGGTAGAATTCTTATGTTTATATTCTTCAGAATGTAAGATATAACTGTTCACTTTTCTCTTAGACGCCGAGACTAATATAGAGACAAGATAGACTATGGTGACAAGAGCTTATGCTGATAATAATGGCATAAGCATGCATTTGCTTTTGCAGTTACACCGATTACCTCTTTATCGCTCGACTTATCGCATCGATGTAAGCTAATAGGCTATTTTCTACATTTTGATAACTTATACTTTTATAACGATTGTGTATGTGTTAAGTATATATATAGATATAGTGTCTATATGTCTTCTGTGTCTTAAAAGTTTTGTCAAGCAGAGATTTTGCACAGGAACATAATCGAGTACTTAAGAATTCAGTATTAAATAATGTCTTATCATGTTCTTGCTATTTCCAAGCACCGCCTTCTAAATGGTTGTCTTCCCGCAAAACGAGATACGATCATCGCGATCGGTGCGTGATACAATTTGTAATTCCAATTTCGTTACATCATTGCATATTAAATAAAAAGAAGTACAATACTTAAGTGATACCAATATTCCCGCTTGGGCTCGTAATTTATTTTTAATAAATAACGGTAAGTTAAAACATTAAAAACGTAAAAAAAGAATGTCATTGCACATGAAAAATAAAAAAGAGCATAAAATGTGTTTTGCAAAATTAAAATTATTATTTCAAGTAATTTGTAGAAATAATTATTTCTCATAATTACAGTATATTTTATGCAACTCTTTTAAATTATGTTTTGACAGCCGTCAAAAATATATCGGCGCCGCCATATTATATGTATATCGTTTATTCATGCTTTACCGTTTTATTAAAGAACTATTGATTATGTACACTTGTTTATCAAATGTGCGAAACCAATCGCCACACAAATGGCATATCTGATACGATAATGTGATACTACTTTGTTACTATTATTAATATTATTGCTGCTATTATTAATTGCTAATTATTAACGAGATATAAATTTTCGGCACTATGTAGTGCGGACATCGATTTGTTTTGTGACGTTGAAATCTGAGTTTTAATTGTTTGTAAATTGCAAGCGGCATATAAGATTGTGAAATTCTAGAAACAACTTCGCAGCATTTGTATCTTGTAACTGATGCAATTAGGAATATTAATGGAACGGAAAGGTTCTCAAAATGGGTACACAGCAAAATAATTTGCTTTTTTGAGTTGTGAAATATTTATTTAAAGAACTATTTCAAAGCTAATAAAATTATGCTAATTTACAATGTCATTTTTTAAAAACTTCGTTATTGTAACAGTGTAAACACATATCGGCTAAAGGTACAAACACCTATATTTGAGCAGTTTTTCATTTTCTACGCAATAGTCATATTTCTAAAATTATTTATAAGTTTATTATCTTCCAAAATTCCGTTTTTTTTCCCTAAGAAAACTAAAAAAAATATATGACTAGTTTTTCTCAGATATTTTCGATTCTATATTACATTTCTTAGTCAGTCGCGGGTACTACATGATTCGACAGTAAAAATTGTAGTTGTGAATCTCGTATATTTCATTAATAATGATTTCTCAAATTCCAAAAAGCAAATTATAAACGGTAATTGATGCATCGCGATTCATTGAAAGAGTTTTGTATTTTTTTCTTTTATCTTGAAATTATATTCGAGAAAGTTTCCGAATCTTGAAATGAGGTTCTGGAGGTGGATTTTGTGTGTCTCTTGAAACGAGTTGAAAATTACAATAAGTGAATAGATTTACTAGATTTCGACAAATGAAATTGTAGCTACTCTAGTGAATTTTCTCAATTTTGTAATTTTTACCTCGTTCCAAGATACACAATCGACCCCCTGATCCTCGCGTAATTTCCACGAGAAATAAAGCAGCTGCGATATACTACGGCATCTCGAACGAAAATCTCACGCATATATAATGTACGCCGGTTGCCGATCCCTTCGTTTTTCTATCGGTTTTTCTACGGTTGACATTAGTATGCTCTGGTCAAAAAATTGTCCATCGCGCGACCCCTTTCCCAAGTGTTTCTCAGGCCCCTCTCTCCCTCTCGTTCTTGTAAATTTGCATATTTCCAGCCAAGGAACCGTGCTACTTCGTTAAGCACGTTCCGTTAAACCCTTTTTTCTCGCGAACGGAGATACTAAGATCCTAAAATCCACGCGTAGCTCCAAAGACCTAGCGCTATTCCTTTTCCAAATAATTAAAATATCATCGCAAAAATGGACATTTTTTAAAGAGAGATGATGAAACTCGAAGGCAATGATATATCGCGCGCTATATTGAAACAATAATTTTTCTATTGAGATTATTCTGAATTTTATTGCATTTATTGAAACCGGAAGTCGCGGAACCAATCTCGTGTCCTGACCTCTTCGAGACAAAAGTGAACGTCTTTCGACGTTTGTAGCAAATAATTAAGATCGCAGAGATCAATACCCAGAAAATCCGGTCCAAGAATATAGCGCGCTATAATACTGACGAAACGATATCTTCGTACACGAGATTTTGTGTAAAATTATATTTTGTTTTCTTGCGTGGGATTCGGTCGATCTCCGCACAGTTATTTGGGTTTAGCAAACCCAGCAAATTGACAGTGTGGGCACTCACATACGAGGGACAGTGCAATGTAAACATTCGAGAAAAAGAGGAAAACAAGATACAACCTAACATAAGCGTAATAAGATGAATAAGAATAAAAAACTGAGCTCGTATAATTTTTTTATGCAGACGCCGCAGCAGGCGACGGTTGAATTCTTTTAGAAATTTACATCCCTTGATTAAAAAAGAAAGGTAATTCGATCCCCTCGAACGCACTCCTCCCTTACGCGAAATCGTAAATGGGATTGACGTAAAATCATCCCTCTTCTCAGTACCAATAATGGACTGTATCCCGTATAGCGAAGAAATCGAATTATCTAACAATTAACCGGCGCGTCCGCCTTATAACTCGCTCGTGCAATCGCGCGACGTAAAGCGATCGCCGGTCTCACCGGAGCCAGAGCGTCCGGATCGTTCTATGCAAATCGCGAATGAGCGAGCGAGCGGACGGACGGATGAAGCGAGCGAGCGAGCGAGCGTCGCGCGGCGCGGCGCGGCGCCTTTGGCTTCTCCCGGCGCTCTCTCACCCTTTCACGGATTACGGAGCTGTCGCAAAAAACGTCCGCCTCGCAGTAACGGTCTGCCGGCAAAACCTCCCTTTCCGCCTTGCTTTTTCTACGTGCGAAAATAAAAGTCTCTCGCGCTTTTCCTACCGGTCCGGAGAAAGGCCGCGGGAGTGGGGGGATGGAACGGGGGCAGGGGGAAGGGGGCAAAAATATAAGAGCGATGGGAGGGTACACGAGGGTTGGCGGCGGTCTGGCGATCGGAGGAGGGGGGCGGCAAAAAGAATCGTAGCGATGTCGGCGAAGGAGGAAAAAGAGCAGTCCGCGCGAGAGGCGACGAAGGGGTGGCGAAAGGAAAGGGTTGAGCGAAGAGAGAGAGAGAGAGAGAAGAGCGAGCGGTCCGGAGGAAAAACCGAGATTCCGGGATGTGAGATTTCGAGAAATATATACGTTCCCGGTCGTTGCGCGATCAAATGTCATCACGCTGCGTATTACGTCATATGATATTGCGCGCCCGGAAACTATTGGTATAAATTCGGTAAAGGGGGTGGGGTATCGTTTTACATTGTCACTGTCACATGTTTTTTGAGACATGAAAAATTAATTATTTTATTAAATATTTTTTTGAAATACATTAATGATGAGATCCCTTTATCTATATTATAATTCCGAGATCGTAAATCTGTCCGCGTTACCCCCCTCTCCCATCCCCGAAGACACGATCACCCCTAGGTGAGCGTGTGCCATCGCGGTTTCCCTCCTGGGCCCACCCTTTAACGTCCAAATGCCAAAACGTGCGCGCCAAGGAAGAAGCGGAGGGGTGGGGAGGAAGACTGTGGGGGTAGGGTAGGACGTGTGCTTCGCCAGGGTACCGCATGCCGGGAGGGTTTCGGGTACCACCCTGCAAAAATGTCGGTTCCTCGGGGCCGCAGATAGCGGCGGGGTAAGGAGGTCGCGCATCCACAGGGGTTGCGCGGTGCAGCGGTTGACGAGGGGAAGGGAGAGGGGGACACGAGGGAAGATGGGTTTTTACGGCGCGCCCTCCCCGTCGTTCCGTGCCCTCCTCTCCGCCCCTCCACCCCTCTTCAGCCACGGCGGCAGGGGCGGCGTGAGGCAGGGGCGCGTTTTTACGACGACCACGGCGAGGGCCAGGGAGGAGCTTATGTACACCGCGACGACACCGGTAAGACGAGCGGTTGGGGAGACGAATGGGGGGAAGGAGGGAGGGAGGGAGGGGGGGACATCACGGGTTTTCGCATCATTCTCTTCTGGACCCCCGCGTGCCGGAGCCCGCACGGAATGCGACCTCCGGCCGATCCGTGAGGCCACGCCTCTCACGTGGCTGACGATGGCTCGGGTCCGTGGGGTTCGGCGTGCCCTAGCAGCAGCGGATTTTAACCCCCCCCCCCCCCGCCGGATATGCGCCGGGGTACGAGCCGCGCTCCGCGGGGCAACGATGCTGATTATCCGTCGCGCGGGAGAGATCGCCTCCTGCTCCTCGATTCCGTAACGTATGTCGCACGTCAATTTTTAAATCTATCCGCCGTACCCTCGCACGGCGAGCCATATTTATACTGACGAACGGAACGAATGTTCGTATGTATGTACGTTGAGAGAGAGAAAGAGAGAAGCTAAACGATCCTTCCTCTAAAAATTTAATTAGATGCGCTATGGTTCTTACAGCTTGTATTGCCCGTTAACGAGTTGTAACTTTTAGTTTTTTCGCGCTAGGAGATTTATTATCGATAAAATAATTTTAGTGAGACGATGAAACAACGTGTGATTTCGACTTTTTAGTATCTTATTTCCATAGCATATTACGATCTTCGAAAAAAGTCGTGAAATATATCAAAAACTTTTTATGTTCTTCGAGGAATTAGAATCGATAATTTTCTTGACGTTGAAAGAAATTCGAGAACACGGATGTAACAATTAATATAAGATTCTAAATTAATATGCGACATTGAAAGGGGCGGGATGTTCTCTGTCGCGTTATTCTATTAACGCTTTAAAGCCACGACAACATAAAAGTCGAACAAAAGCAACACGTCCGTCCGCCCATATATCTAAAGTCTCGATCATTGACGCAATTAGTCTTGTTTACCACGCTTCGTCCATGACATACAGGCTGTCCCAGTTTTACAACCTTTTCTCCTGACCGCGCATATCCCTCTTAGATCTGCATTTTTTTGTATGATCGGTAAAAAGATAATAAATTCTTTATTTATACATATATTCTAAGTGATAGTATATTTGAACACATTTTATCGAAAGATCAGGAGTAATTTTCACGTTATAAATTCTTTCAAAACCGAAGGATTTAATGTACTTTAGTTATCTTTAAAGTTAACATGTATTAATATAAATAATGATCGTCGCTACCAAATTACGAATAAAAAGTTTCAATATTAAATTGTAAAAAAATAATAGAAAGCATTAAAATTTCGAATGAGTTATTTACAGAGAGTATCAAGATATATCTCCGTTCTCTCTCATTTTTTAAAACAAATTATATCTTTATCAATATTTTCTAAATGCTGTTGAAAAAAATTTGTCGATTTCTTTAAACAAATTCTATTTTTATTCATATTTTATAAATTCTGTTCAAATAAATTTATCGATTTGTAGAACAATACAATCAAGAGAGGTGGGACACAAACTTCCTTTAGCTTCCGATTTTATTCTCTCAAAAGAACGGAACATTGTCACGAGGAAATTTTACATTTACGATTCGTTTCTCGTGTAGATTTCATTTAAGCATCTCAATTAAGCAATAATGAAGCTAAGCTAAGAATTAACAAGTTAAGCGATCGATCCCCCGATCTTAAACCACTTCGACGAAGATTCCGGGAACCGTCGTCGCGCGCCGTCCGTGTTTCCGCGGCGGCGGCGGCGGCGGCGGCTGCGGCGATAGTGGCGGGGCAGAGGGAGGGCGTCGGTGTCGCGCCGCGGTGGTGGGGGAAAGCGCGAAAGGAACGGCCGCGTATTCGCCGCGCGACGCGCAATGTGCGCCGCGCCATCGTTCGAAACGCGTCGGTGTCGCTCTCTCGCGCGCGAGTCGCACAGGGTGGACGTTCGCGCTGCACGATTCCGCGGGAGGAGAAACAGGTGCGAGAGACTCTCAACGCTCGCGCTTATATCCTCTCCCCCGTTCCGCGGGGGGAGTAAGTCGCAAAGTTTGTTTACGTTAGTTCTTTCATACGGATCGGGACCGGCGGACCGGCGGGAGACCGTCTCTCGTCGCGAGACGATGAATCGCGCGATCCGCGTCGCGACGCGATAGCGCGCGCGATCGAGGGAGGGAGAGAGAGAGAGCGAGATCTTTAAGGACGTCCGTCTCGCGCGTTCGTCCGTAAAACGGTTCCACTTTCTTTCCGGGGGGGCGAGAAACGCAAGCGCGGCAATCGAATGCGATTGCTCGTTGGATGCTGCCGGCAGCGCGCGTCGTCGACCTGGAAGCCGCTGCCGTGAACGGGTGCCGCTGCTACTGCTGCTGTTGCCGTTGCCGCTGCCGCTGTCCTAGGTAGCACTGGTGGCCGCGATGGACGCGCGCGTGGTCGTCGGTGCGCCGGCTGGTGCCGCGGAAGAGACGCCGGTGGCGGTGGCGACGCGGGGCGTCGCGACGCCCTCGCCGGTGCCTTCGGCGCCGAGCACCACCGTCACCGGTACCGGCGGCAACGGCGGCGGCGGCGGTGGCGGTGGCGGCAGTTCTACCGCTGTCGCGACCCTCGCGTCCGCCCCCTGCACCCCGCAGACTCCGGTCGTCGTCGTCGCGAATCCCTCCAGCAACCATCAGCAGCCGGTCGCCGCCGTCCCCAGGATATTCAGCAGGAACGTCAACGGCACGCGTAAGTTTTCCAGAAAACTGTCCAATTATCCAATTGTCTGTCCAAGTGTCGCGATCGCAACAATTTTGATGTCTCTCGTTCACTTCTGTCGATGTAGATTAACCTTAATCTCGGTTTAACTGACTTTTTATCTCTTTTCTTAGGCCTGTTCGTTTTCGCTGCACTTCTGAACTAGTGCAGCGAAAACGAACAGGCCTCTTGTTCTAAGAACTAGAAATAAATAAAAAGTAAGTCAAACCGAGATTGAAGTTAATCTACATTGGTAAAAATGGACATTGATCATTAAACTGCTCAAAACTCATATAACGCAATGCACGGAGAAAAAAAAAAGTGGCGAATCAAAACTTATATATTAAAATTAACGCGTTTTTTGTTTCGCATATATGCAACAATTTATAATCTTATAATTTCAACTTTTTATTTCAACTTTTTATTTCAACTTTTTTTCTTGGTTGAATTATATAAAATAACTGCATTCATACAAGTTTTTTTTCCGTTTAACGCAATATTAGTTGCTTTTCATTTACATCAAAACTCAGATAATTCTCACTTGTGATGTCATTATGTCTTTATTATTCATTAATTGCCAAAAAGGATAGAACGACGTCACGAAGTGAAAATTATCTGAGTTTTGATGTAAATGGAAAGCACCTATTATCTCATTTCAAGATTTCCACGAAGCTAAAGATATTTTTAATTTTTAAATTAAGAATATTCTTTTTTTTCTGTTTATTAATACGCTCGATAATTAAAGCAGAGAGAATTTGCATTTGAATCTATAATATGCATTGTTCCAAATTTTTGCGTGCAATCCACCGCAAAAAATCAAGATTTATTGTCCTCGGAGCACATTTCGCTGTACGAATAAAAAAACTCGACACAATTCAGTAGTTTTACGTTAGAAGACATAACGTGTTTCTATTTGTAAGCGAATGGAGTAATCGAGAAAAGAATTGTAATATGGGATACCTTGAAATTTTCAATTTATAAAATAAGTTCTTAATTATCTCTTTTAATTATAATCCTTGGTTATAATAAGAAAATATTCAATTTTATTTAAATTACGTTTATCGTATTTCTCATTTTACGTAAAAGCAAATTGTGCAAAGTTATTCGCTCAAAAATTTATCTTTTTTCCGCTCACGCTCCTCTAAGCATCTTTACATCTCCTACTCCATCTTCCATTCATATATTTTTTTCTCTGGGAATTAATGAGTGACTGTATCCCGTTATTGCATTAGTTCCAGCTCGGATAACACCGTTAATCTTTCGGCTAATGTCTCTAACCGTCGAGAATCGATTTAAGAGTAAAGTCCGCCCGTTAAGGCCCCTCGTAAACTCAAACGGCCAACAAGCGGCGTGGTTTACATGCGCGTAGGCTAAAATGCGATAAGAAGCGCGCGCTATACCGTTAATTTTTTGCATGCTCGGGGTATAAAGAATGGTGTGGCGGCTACCTCGAGGTTATCTATCGGCGAACGCGCGCTCGCGGTGTATTTTGCCAGGCTGACGAAGGAGAGCCGGTTAATCCTGCCCGCGCTCGCACAATCAGCTGATCCATTGACGAAATATAGAGCTCGTTTAACAGCCACCTTCTTACAAAGAGTGACAATCACGCGTAACGTATCTTTGCATGCGGACTTGTGCTCGATTTATGAATTGAATCGCGCGGTGTCCGATCGATTTCACGCGTAACGATGGGTATGAAATCGCTCGTTAATTACATCCAGCCCCCGTGCACACCGCGAGAGACCGCGTGTGTGTGGCAAATATAAACGTTACATCTTGACAACCGCATTCTTCGAAGCTTGCTTTAGACGATCCCAGAACGGAAATCGACGCATCTCTATAATTTACAATTATAATCCCGTGCATGTTGTATTTTAATGTATATTTTTATACGTGTGTGTATATTTTCCAATTCTTGAATTGTCTTTCATATTGTACGATACATAAAATTATAAATATTAGTCTGAATTCTCGATTATAGAGCATCTTTACTAATTTACTAATATTTGCATATGATGAAATAATATATCCATACTTTCAATCTACTTATTTAAAAAAAAAATTCTTTATATGTATATACACGCGTGCTTTAATATAAAGTTATTAAGATACTTTAAGGATGTATATTAATTTGCTGAATCGATGTAATGGATTTTTGATTAGTGATTATTCAATCACGATCCATGCGATTAGACTTGATTGAACTTAATTCTATTATTTGTTCGTGATTACTGAATGCTCCGTAATCATAATTATTAATTTTATTATCATTGACAATAATTGGCCATCAATTTGATCACGTTCTATTTAAAATCGTTTGGAGATATTCGGACGTTCCGTTATTTAAGTAGGTACTCTTTTACTTTATCCCTTTGCTTTTCGTGACGGTGGAGTTATATGCCAGTTCCATTCTCCAAGGTTTTGAGAAAAATGAGAGGAAAGTTTAAAATTTCAACAATTCTCAGTGGCGTAATCTTTACATTTGATATAAACTTTTGAAAGTCCTTATTTAAAAAAAAAGTACAAAATAAAAATAATCCGATAACATTGCGATCCAGAAAGTATGGACTCGGAAGCATTTACCGGTTCATTTATCGAGGAAAGCGAGGAGAGGCCATTGGATTTTGACGTGAGGGATTCTCGCCAGAGGCCAGTTTATTTTCTCGTTTCTTGCAGATCGATCCGCTATCGCACTCGTATATCCGCGAGCTCGTTTCTAAACCGCGCGCGCGACTCGCATCTCGATAGCAAGGCGCTGGCTCTCTCTCTCTCTCTCTCTCTCTCTCGCCGGGCGGCGAGTTTACGCAAGAAACGTAATCGCCAGCAGTTACCTCCCGGCGAAGCGAAGAAGTTTCGACCGAGGAGCTACCATGGGCCATCTCGCTTTTGTGTGTGCGTGCGTGTGTGTGTGTGTGTGTCAGTACACGTATGTGTACATGTGCGCGCGCGTGCGTCTCTTTCTCTCCCTCTTACGCCCGCGCCGAGAAACTGGATGAGTCACGCCAGCGATAAAAAGCTCCGCAGCTCCCGTCAGAAAAAGCGGGCTTTTTCTTCCTCTATCTCGACGAAACCGCGGCCGAGCTCTCTCTCGTCTTCGTCTACTTCCAGGCGTTTCACTTGTGCCCGAACTCGGTGCATCGCGCGGCAAAAAGCGCGCGACCGAGTTCGATATGTCGCTTGTGTTTCGAAAAATTCTCTTCGGCCACGCGAAGCTTCTTATCGTCGCTATTTGTCCCTCTTTTCCGTAATTTTCTCGATTTTCGTCCTCGACGGGCGTCCTGGAGCGGGCGAGGGGCGTTATCTCGTCCTCGAGGGGGTGGCCACGGTACGATTCGGCGGAGACGATTCATTCCCCTCAATAGGACGCAATTACGTCGCTTCGCGTGACACCATTAAAACCAATGCAATGTAATTTCATGGAAGCTATGATTAGAAGTAGTATATTACAACACGATACTGTGTAACGCCCCTCGGACGCTTTTTGCAGGAAATGTTTACCGTTTCTACTAGCAACATTAACGTGACAAAGCGAGCAGCAAGCGAAGCAAATAATTAGTAAACAGCAAAAACATACTCATTAAAAACACAATATTTTTATCCCGCGAGGTATATTTCAACGAGAGAGAGAGAGGCACGACATTTTATTTACGGGACGTAATCTTTATCGTTATTGATAATTGTCGTATTTTTATCGATTGATCGTTGTAATTGATATATCGGAGTATCGGGTATTCGATACCGCGTATCTCTGGATACTTCGCGCCGAGGTACTTTTAGCACGGACGCCGAGAGCCTCGCCGAATTTCACTTCTTACCCTTCGACAGGATTCCCGTATTTCCGAAGATCTCTCCGCTCCCGCTTCTATCCGGAATTATCCGCGATGCCCCGGCATATCGCCAGGCATTTCTCGGTGCGTCCCGCCGCGCTTTGTCCGCTTTCGTTCGCGATGCGGCATGACTCACGGGGGCCGCGCCGCCGCCCGCAAGAAACGGCGCGGCGTCGCGCAAAACCGTGCCGTTTCTTTCGTGCCGGCTTGGCCGGCGTGCAACTATTGCACGCTGCGTTTTTGCCGGCTTCTTACGAGCGGCCGGCGCGGTCGTGTAAGCGCGTTGACCACCACGACGGCCGACGGCGACGATGTACGCGGCAAAAAGCACCGCGCTTTTGCCCCCGCGATATTTCTGCGAAAGGCGAAATTGCGAAACCGAAGGAGTCGCTCGCCGCGAGAGCGCTCCTCTCGTTCCTTATGGCCTTCTCTTCTCTCTCACGTTCTTTTATTAATTACTTTAATTTTGTTAAATAGTCATTTTTTGCAGTGGTAAAAATGTGACGTTCAATTATATCGTCCGGAAATGTCGGAATATTATCGGATCATTGTTATTTTATCGTCGCATTTTTTTTTTTTTTTAGATAAACAGACTTCGAACACACAACTGGAGGCACTAAGCAGACCGAAGTTACCGTAACACGCCGCGTTATTACGCGGCTGTTTGATAGGCGACATTATACATTTTACACTGGATAAAAAGAGGCTCTCTCTCTCTCTCTCCATCTCCCTCTCTTCCCTTTCTCGTCTTCCCTTTCTTTCTCTCTCTATCGATGACGGCGCTGGCGCTGATGCACGGCGAAAAAGCTCTCGCTTTTTTGCGATAAGTTTGCCGTGTGCTCGTGCCCTCGCTTAAGAAAACTTGGCGAGCGTAGCTTTTTTGCGTCGGACGCGAGAGAGCTCGGTCGGTCTCGCATGTTCGCCTCGCATTCTCTCTTCCATCTCTCTCTCTCTTTCTCTCTGGCGCGCGCGCGTTACGTATTACACGTACACGTCGGAAAATTTGCGCCGCTGATGCACGCGGATTCCTATAAAAAGGAGGAAAGAAGAACAAAGTCAAACGCGGCGCGGTTAATAGCGTCAAGAACTCGTCTGCATATACTTAATTACGTTGTACCTTTTGCATCGGGGATATTTTACCTTCGATGCTGATTGCACGTTACATTAATTATTCTTTATCAGTAATCTTAAGGAAGCTGCTAATTATATCCCATTGTAGAAATCGCAACAAAAGGTTCTCTCCGAGGTTCTCTCATTATTTTTGCGCGGCTCTGAAAACGTGCTTAAAAATCATCTATATTATCTATGTATCATAACTGTAGATATTCATAAAGTTCAGATCAAATCGGAAAGGAGCATATTCGTTGTAAATCTACATATAATATGGAAATTATACGACTGTTGCACACGCTGGTCGGATAAATTTTAAGTCCCACGTACTACGTTTACGCGAGCGTTACTTCTGTAATAACTTACGATAATTCACTCGTTTACGCGGAGTAAATTATCGTAAGTTATACTATAAAATCCCGTTTACGCCAACGAATTATCGTAAGTTACTGCAAAAGTAACGCTCGCGCGTAAACGTAGTAACAGTTGGAAATTTATTATCGAATTTAAAGATATTACGAAACCTCTTGACGAGGTATAAAATCGTGATTCTCCCTGAAAACGGTATTTTATTTACGCGGACGGAGCTCGAAATTTTCCTGGTTAGCACGAGCAAACGTCGGGGATTATTGCGCTCATTACGGACGTTCGCTCGGCGGTCATTAATATTTTCACCTTATCGTTTGCTGCTTTACAGCCCAGTTTTGTCCACGGGGCAATAACTGTCTCGCCCTAATAGCGCGGCCCGCGCACTGGCGATTTTGTAATCGTTTCTCGATGTCTCTCTTCTTACTCGACTCTCCTTGCGCTCGCGTACTTAATGGGTACGGCGATATCTATAAAAAGGAAGTACGTACACCAATTCACATTTATACAAACTGTCAAGTATAGACGCAATTTTCTGGATAAGTTTGAAATAACGCGCTACCTTTTGCGTCCAGAAATGAGATAGAATTAATAAGAAGAAACTAAGAAGGGTTATTGTTAAACTCATTCTTTGCCATGAGATCATCGTTTCTTTTTTTAAATTAGAGTAAAAGAGTCGAGCTATATGCGATTACAATAGAGATATTTCACTACGTTAAGCATGCAACAAATTTTCTCATTTTTACTCATTAGTACTTTTACTCATTAGTATAGTGATAACGGCATTCCGAGACCGCGTTACCTAGTTTTAATAGCGCGACACGACACGAAGCTGGCGTGACGTGATAATACACGTGCTCTTAGCTTTACGCAATCGAAGAGAGCGGGGACGGAGGGACTACCGCAGCTGCTTATCCCGGGCTCTTTCCTCCTGATCGAATCGCCCCGAGTTTTGTGTACGTTCACGCCCGGTGGACGACCGCCGCTCGCGACCCGAAATCAAAAAGGGAGTCCTCGTAGTAGAGCCTAATCTGAATACGATCACCGTGCCCGGGTATACGGACCGGTGGGTGGCTGCACTCGAATAAGCGCCTAATTCGAGCAACGAATATGAATGGGTTCGCGTTCTGGGCGCTCGCCGGTACAAAGACGAGACGGTACGCTTCCGTTTGTACATCTTGCCGCTGACCGACCGTTGCGGGCGAGAGAGAGAGACCGCTGCGAGGTTTCCTCACCCTTTCGTGAAGGCTTCATCTGCCTGGGCGAGCGAGTCTGGAACCCACACGAACGATTCCCGCCGCGACTGCGAACGCGTTAGGAATCCCTCGTCTTGCTTCCCGTCTGCTTTTTTTTCTATCTATTGTCTGTTACCTGGAGTTCGTATTTTTTACTCGATGGAATTTTATTTAATTTTTCACCCCCGATGGACGTTGCGCCGAAATTGTGTCATTCAAGTTCAATAACGAAAGCGGAAAACAGAGATCGACGAAGTTAACGACAATAAACTCCAAGTTTTAGTAAATATTCTTGGGTTTGAAAAAAAAAGAACTTTATCTGCGTATCCCGTACATCGTGGTATTATTTTTTATTTAGTATAATCGACAAGAATAATGAAACAACGCAGACAGATCGTTAAATTAATTCCGACATTCGTCGAAATTCGAATTGACGCGATAACCCTTACAGTCTCAGGTACGCTAACGATATAGGTAACGATCATCCCTTATTCTCATCGCCTCGCCACCTTGCCGCGTCGGTCTCGTTTCTTTTTTCATTTCTTGGATCCGCCGCGCCGCGCCGTTCCCACAGGAGCGCGTCGAGGCGCGCGAATAAATTAAAAGGCTTGCGGGCCTCAGTTCCACGTACACACACACCCCATCGGCGGACAAAGGGCGACGAGCCTCCCCGTTTGTCTGCATTTTTTTTGTTCTAAGCGATAATCCGGCAGAGCGATGCTTGGATGCGCCCGCGCCTGTCCGTATCTGTTTTCGGGGTCCACCCGAAAGCCTCCGATGACCCCGCGGGCTTTCTCTCTCTTCACCCTCTCGTCTTTCCCTCCTCGCTCGACGCATATGCATATCATCGTCCCTTGGTGCGAGATAGCGAGCGAAAAGGAAAAAAAAGGAGAACCGGCTGTGGAAGAAAGAGAAAGAGAGAGAGAGAGAGAGAGAGAGAGAGAGAGAGAGAGAGAGAGGGAAGGAAAAAAAGGTGGAGACCTCGGGAGGAATTCCGGCGCGCTGGCTGCCTCCTCTCCGTTCCATTCCCAGCGAGTTTTTGCCCCCGTGGAGGACGTTCTTTCGACTTTTTTGCCACCGTGGGGGCCCCTCGCGACGACGACGGCGACGACTGCGACGGGGGCAACTTTTTCTCCATTCTATCTTCGGGGCCGTTCGATCTGCATGAGTCACACACGAAGACATTACGCTCGCTCGTCGGGATGAAGGACGATATCTTTCTAGAGTATCCCACGATCAGTCACTTCCTCCAGGTGACGCGGCTACTATCTCGGCAAGGGACTCGCTCGCGCCATTTCGTATAAAAATTGATACTTGTAAATGTTTTATCGTAGAGATTATATTTTTATTACTGAACTATGTGTCTTACTCGATTATTATCGGAAAAAATAACGTCTTGTTCAACTTGATATTAATTGTTACTCGTTTCTTAACCAAGCTATTTCTCGTATCTTATTACGATTCCCATTTATAACAGTTTTCCGTTTAAATATTCGATACACGTGTTTCTAATTGAATTGGCGATCGATTCGTAATTGCCGACGTAATCCTCGTCATTTCTGGCTTAGTTTTCGGAGGAAACATGCGTGAGCGACGATCAGGCCTGCGCCGCATAGTCGACTACAGGTGTAGATACAGATTAACGATGACAATGGACACGTCGATTAGTTCCCGCAGGTGATGAGCTCGTCCACTGAAAAAAGAACCCCTCAGTTCCGCGGCTAACCCTTTCGCTTCTACGGTCAAAAAAGGGTCTTCCGTAAAAGAAAAAAAACCATTTATTCAAAAGAGGTCTGTGGGAAACCAGTTTTTTACAGTCTCTCAATAACATTTTTATCTAAACAAACGCTCGTCTATACCTACAAGACTGCAGAGCGAAACGTGATAACTTGAAAAGGATAAGACAATGTATGGTTTTTTTTTTCCCAGTAGAGCATTGCTTAAATAAAAAATTTTATTTTTCTAACACAACGTTAGTACAGTAACGATATTGCTTTGAATTTAAAATCAATTTTTTTCTAAATGCACAAAAGATAAAATGGAAATATAATTAGACTAACATTGTTAAGAAAATACTATTAGACAAATTAGACATTGTTAATCTTGAAAATAATGAAGTACCTATTAATGCATAATTATAAATAAATATTTATATGTAAAATATTCATGAAAATTGGTATTAATAAAGTTACATCAACAATTGTTAGCTAATTATAACATCACATTAAAAATTACATTAAAAATCATTAAGACAATACATTTTTAAACGCACGGTTGATTTCGTGATATTTCGTAATTGTAATTATATTGATTCATTCTCTCAAGCTCCGAGAAAAATCTAGTTTGCCAAACAATGCGATAATATTTATCACTTTATGAGAAACAAAAAGCTTTGACGCTGACAAGTATTGCTGAAATGCGAAATTTCTTCGCATTATAACGAACTTGTCTCATTAATTTTTTACAGAGTTCTTATGGTATTCTTAAGCTCCCAAATGCCTTTATTCTTTTATCTCGTGTATTATCATCCATCGATCGTTTTGCATGCGTCAAAATCGATAAAAATGTAGTTAAATATTATAAATATTAAATATTATAAATTTACAATATTTAATTTAATTTAAGTAAAAAGAAGCTTAAAATATTTTTGTATCTATTTGAAAAATTGTAAATATTTTAAATTCCTAGCATATTAATAGTGCCTCTGTATATTAATAGATGCTACTAGCAATCTTAATTATTTAAGATATATTAAACGCGTATTCGACTCTTTAATAATTACGTTTAAAATTTTTGTATTTTGCAAATCGAATATTGAATTAATATTTGATAATTAATTGCATTGATGTTCGCAAATTGTCATATTTCTTCTGCATCATTTATTATCAGATTTAAAATAAGATCCTTATTTTCTTGATTTTATTAAAATATTTGAATTAACGCAGAAATTGACTAGATGTAGTAAATTTAAGCTACCTTAATTTTGAGATTAAGAAAATTATCGTCGCACGATGGCATCCTTAAAATGGCGCGAATTGTACCCTCGTAACAATTCGACCGGCCGGCTCAACGGCAATCGGAGAACCGCGACATGAGGTAGGGCTTAACCCCTCATCGAGGGGTTGGGATATGGGCTGCACCCTTGGGACCTAAGATCACTCACCCAACCAATACCAATGACGTTTTTAAACGACCTCCATTCGAAGACCATTTAATACTCCCAACTAGGGCAGTGATCTTCCTGCAAAACAGGACACGACAAATCACGTTCATGTACAAAACAATCGTTTATATTTATTTATTTTATTCTTTTAATCTGTTTTTATTTCTCGATCTATTAAACTATCGCTGATTTAAAATCTCTGCGGATTTTCTTGAGAAAATTTAAATTCTTTGATTTACATCGTCTTGCCTCTTTGAATATACGCGTGCAAAATATATGTATATCAGTGTATTCTTTGCAATATAATATATTTTTTTGGTGTATATCGCAACAATTAATATTAAAAATTGAGAATTTTTCGCTGAAAAACATTTTTTATTTCATTGATCGATAATTTACGGCAATCCCGCGCCTCTTCTCGTACCTATGTTTCCTTTATCATTTTGGCGTTTTCTCGTCTCTCGCTGATCGAGCGAAAATCCGCTTTTTCTCTAACGCTCTTTCGAGGGGTGAATCGCTCGTCGACCGTCCTGCGGGAATTTTTGGCGCGGCTTGACGAAGCGATGAGAGAGTCAAGAAAGAAAGGAAGAAAGAGAGAAGATTAGGAGAAACCGAACAAAGACACATACTATAAGAAATACAAGGTATAGAGAAATCATGAGAGGAAAAGGGAGACAGAGACATGGGGGGCGAGGAACGACAGGCGCGCACGAGCGGTGGTGCAAAGTGGCACAAAGTATAAAAAGGAGAATCGGGCGTGTTAGGGGGCTGCGCTGCTGTGGCGAAGCGGGGGTAAAAGGACACGAAGGATAAGGAGAACAAGGCCGAGGAACGGAGCCGCGTAGAGAAGCGCGAAGGATACGAGAAGGGGAG